>VZRH01001283.1:32113-45050 GCA_013397555.1 Urocynchramus pylzowi | reverse complement strand
CGGGCGCGCTGCAGGGCTGCCCGGCCGCGGGGCCGCCATGCCCGCCAAGTCCAAGTACAACCTGGTGGACGACCGGCACGACCTCCGCATCCCCCTGCACAACGAGGACGCCTTCCAGCACGGCATCTGCTTCGAGGCCAAGGTGGGCGGCGGGCGCGGGGGAGCCGCGGGAGCGCTGCCCGGCGCTGCACCCCGGCGCTCCGGGATGCCCGGTTCTCCGGCTCGGTCTTGGCGTAGCTGTGGGTGTTTTCTGCTTTCCCCGGAGCCCTTCCCCTTGCCGGGTCTCCCCTCAGCTCGGCTGCGGTGTCGGGCGAGGCTTCCCGCCTGTCCGGTAGGGATGCCCAGACCGGTGGGATGGGTCGGGCCGGAGCGGGGTCACTCTCCGGCTTCACCCCAGCATCCCTCCCTGGCCCTGCATCCCTCCTGGCTCCGCACGGTATCGCTCGGGGCCGCCGGCCCCCAGAGCGGGCTCGGTGTGCATCCTGCCGGGCGGGGAGGAGCAGGGGCTCGGGCTGTGCTCTGCGGCTCCAGCGCTGCGGGCTGGGGCACGGGTGGCCGGGGTCCGCAGGGTGCCTTGGACCCTGCTGCTCCTCTGCTGCGAGCAGCCGGATGAGCTGTGTGCTTTCTGCGGTGCGGGCGGCCAGGGAGGGACACGCACCCGAAATAAACGCTTTGCTATTTCTCTTTACACACATGGACCGTCCTCGCTGGTGGATTTGGCACGGAGCGCTCCTGGCTTTTTATCTTTTCTCTTCCGTTGGGACTTTCATTCTCTCGCTCCACGTCGGCTGTGGCTTCCCGCAGGCTGGCAAAAGCCAACCTACCGAGCAAGGCACGCTGGCCAGCAGGAAATTGGGAAGGAGCTGGCCGGGAGATTTGGAAAGGGGAAACATAAAATTCCGCCCCGTTTTTTTCCTTCTCTGGGGGAAGGGAATACGGTTATCATGCTGACGGAGGTGCTCAAGTGAGGCTGCCTTAGGGGAAAAGCCTGGTGTAACGCCTGTTTTGAGCGGCAGGAAGGCAGGCGTCTGTCACACGTTGTTGTCTTCGGCGAACATGTGCTGTCAGGGGAAGAAAATTCGGCATCTGATTGTGTGCGATGCCCTCGGGGCAAAGGCTGTGGCTCGTAGGAAGGTGTCAAAGTGTTATTTTCCGCCTTTTCTCGGGGCCGGGAGGGTTCCTCCGCAGAGGCCATCACCTGCCCGACGGCAGGCACTGTGCTGCGGGGAGCAAAACAGTTGTTTATGGAGCAAACTTAAACCTGCCTTGCAACTATTTCCTGGGAAAGGCTGTTCGACCTCAGCTTTGCAGCCTCTGGGCTGCTGGGTGATCGGAGCCGACTGCTGTGTTGTACTGCCAGCACCTGCTCCCCCTCACCTGCGGGAGGCTGCACAGCATCTCACCTTCCACATCCTGCGTGCCTCCCCCGTGCCAGCTACGGGTGGCCCGGCTTGGAGGCTGGGCAGCGGGGCAGGGCGTCAGCAGCCCCTGGCTGTGCTCGTGGCTCATCTCTGCCCCGTGCTGCTGGCCTGGCTGCACCAATGCAGTGCTGCATGTTAGCCTTTGTTGGCTCCTCTTTCTCTTCTTTGCTATCCGGCGGCGCGCGCTAATGCCGAGCGCAAGCCGTACGAGACCCAGCTTCCAGATTCCTGGGTCTCTCCAGCAGCCCCTTGATGCCAGATACAGAGTGCAGATGGCTGAGGCAATTACTCTGTCCTTTTATTAGATTGCTCGAGATTAATTAAATGCTTACATTCCTTTACTTCCCTTTATCCCCAAGAATCCCAAGCGCTTCAACCCGCACGGCTCTTGCTGCAGCCAGGCACCCAGCACGAGTCACAAAAATGTGGAACTCTGATTTACAGCATAACTTTGGGGCAAGATTAAACCAGAAAAATGCTCGTCTGGGATTGAGGCTGTCTCCTCAAATCCTCCTGGGGTAGCTGATAGTGCGGGCAGCGGGGATCCCGGTGTTAGAGCTCAGCACTGGACCGATGCTCATTGCTCCAGCAGCCTGAGATCCCTGATGAGCTTGCTTGAGGCTCACTGCAGGGGAGTAGTGAGGGCCCGAGGCAGTGTGCACTGATTTATTGCTTTAATTTTTAATTGTATTTTTACACTCGGACCTGCTGCTGCCTTTGAGTGGCACGTGTGGTGGGTGCAGCGCGTGTTTCGGTCCAGCAGCAGCCGCTGGCATCAGTGCTGTTGTCCCCCTTGTCCCTCTCCTGAGGGAGTCCTGGCATCCCGGGTGACTGGGCGGCCACAGGCAGTCGGAATTTGAGCCTTTATCAAGCAGAGGGTGACAGACTCGATGTGAGGCCAGTGGTGCTGTCAGCCGAGCTGCAATGCCATCGGGAGGCTCGTGCCTCTTGTCCCCACTGGAGCCACTTGCAGCCGTAGGTGCTGGCACAGAGCAAAGGGTCCCCTAAGGATTATGTTAATCCGTTTTCTGGAGATAAATCCAAGAGATGGAAAAACCCACTCCATCTTCTTAGGAACAGTAATGCATTTCACGCTCTTGGATCTGTTTTCATTGGCCACTTCTCTTGGCACCGAACCCCGCTGTATCCCAGAGATGCCTTGGTCAGGCTGCAGGGAATCAGAGGAGCTGGCTCCAAGGAGAGGCAGGATGTTTGTTGTCTTCTGTGTCTTGCAGTCTGAATTGTTGATTAAAATCAAAAGCCCGCCCTCTTGGGTTAGCTGAAATGTTTGGATGAAAGGACTGGGAGCTGCAGCGTGGTGCAGGGGAATGGACAGAAGTTCCCACTTGTGCCGTGGTCTTCTGGTTAAATAAACAGGGATGTCGAGAGGAAAGACACCTCCTGTTCTCCCCCACCTCCTTGAGAAGGAGAGGGATGGGAGCCTACTCCTTATCTTCCCAAAGCCCTGGTGCTGCGGGACAAAACCCAAGGGCCACCTTGTGCAACGCCAGCAATTCTGCTTATTCAGAAATTGTGACTCAGGCTGCTCCAAGGCCTCCAGAGAGAGCAGCAGTTGGAGGGAGTGGAGCGGGCTGGTGGAGCCTGGCACTGGACTGCCAGACCCTCCTCATCTGCTGGAGTGCTGGGTTTGCTCAGCAGGTTACTGTCCCTGTCCTGGGAGCTGGGGCTGGGCTGGGCTGGGGTTTCCCTCCTGCCCCAGAGGTCTTGTGGGCCAGAGCCAGGTCCCACCTACAGAATGCCCATTATTTGGAAAAGGCTGTTACTCCTTCAGTGCCATGAGTCCCTTTGCAGTGCCTTGCTGTACGTGGGTTCCACAGAAGGGGCAGGTGGGTGTGAGGGCCCTCTCTGCTGCTCCCCCGTGTGCAGGCACGGGGAGAAGTGGCTGCCCTAACATATCTCAATCCTCGGTGGACCCAGTGCCTGTGGTCTGGGACTGCCACGTGCCAGGGCATCCCACGTGCTGAAACCTTCTGTTCCTGGTGCCAGACCTGCCCTCGGGTAAAGGTGGGCCTGGAGGTTCGGGAGGGTTGCTCTTCATCCGTGCAGCAGGTGGGGGTTTTGTGTTCGGCTGGTGGGGTGGTTTTTTTTCCCTTAAGTGGTCTTGGCAACCAGGCACTTTCTCTCATTTTTGTCAGTGCTTTTCTCTGCTTCCGTGCGTGGGAAACTCGAGTTGAACTGAGCATCTGCTGCTGTCTATGTTTGGAGATGGGACATGGAGGAGACTTAAGTCTGATCCCTTATGTCCCTTCCTCCAAACCTCTCCAGCCCACCCTCCTGCCACCTTCCAGGGGCTTGAGCACCGGCAGGCACTGCCAACTGCTCCAAAGCAAAATCCTTCATCAGGAGAACAAATATCCCCTTTATCACCTGTTTTCGGCCTCAGGTGAGCACTAAGCAGGGAGTACGTGTGTGTTTCCACTCTTTTGTGTACGTAGGGGCTGCAGATGTCAGCGTTGGAAGTGAACTGAATTGCAGGCAGCCCTGATGGAGGTGTTCAGTTCCCCTCCACCCCTTCAGGCTCCCCTCACAGCCAGGGTCCCTTTCCTGGAGGGCTGGGAGCCAGGAGCCAGGTTGTGTGCTGCTCTGCAGCAGTTGGGCTGGCTGGCACAGGGTTGGCAGCTCTCTTTGGGGGCTGTTTGTGCTGGCAGCTCTGGCGTGCTCTGTCAGGGCTGCTCAGCCCAGAGCAGAGCTGCAGCAAGCCTGAGCCCGGGAGTGCTCGCCCCAGGCTATAAATAACCTTCCCAATTCTACAAAGGTTCTCGTCTGAAACAGTGGCATATTTCTGCCATGCTTGTGAAGTCGGTTCATGGGCTGCTTAGGGGAGCTCTTAGCAAAGACAACTCTGTCTGGCTGTGGCGAGGCCGCGTGTGCCCAGGCTGGGGGCTCTGCAGATGCCCAGAGGCAGATGCCCTGGAGCAGCAGCAGCAGGGCTGGGATGCTGCCAGCCCCGCTCTGGGCTGGCACAGCCCTGCTGCAGCTGGGCAGAGGTGCAGGCAGCTGGCAGAGGTGGGGGCAGCCTGCCTGGCTGGGGGTGGGAACACGGCAGGTGGGCAGTCCTGCTTCGCTGGCAGGGAGGTTTTTAGTGGAAAAACTTCATCCCTCAGCTGGGTCTGGGCCCTGCAGGCCCTGCTGCACCGTCACCTGCAGCACAGGTGTCTCCCCTTTTCAGGTGAGCCCTGTTTTGGCTGGTGGGAGGGGAGAGTGGGTGTGCTGAGTGTCCCGGAGCCCCCAGAGCTCTGTGTTTCTGGCACTTGAGCCCCGGGGCAGCTCCTAAGCTGCTGGTACCAGCAGACTCGCGGGCACTGGTGTCCTTAGGGAGCCTGCTGTGCCAATGCCCAGTGTCCAGCTGCTCTGGGCGGCTCTGACACGCTGCCTCAGGCTGCCGGGGCTGGATGTGTTGTCCTTGGGCTGCAGAGTCCTGCTCAGGGAGGCCTGGGCAAGGCTGAGGTGCCCAGCTGGGCAGAGCACCCATCTGCTGGACTCAGGACAGAAGCCAGGGCTTTTTTCCATTAAAGTCGGCTGGCATCGTGAATTTTCCATCCCTTTTGCCCTCTGAGCAGAGTCTGAGTAAACTTCCCCCTTTGCAGCCAGCAAGGCAGGGTGTTCCTGGGGTGCAGGGCAGAGGCAGGGCCGTGCCAGCCCAGAGCCTTGGCTCCCTGGGCTGAGGCCACGCGTGGGCAACTGGAGAGCAGCAGCAGTGGGACAGCCAATGTCCTGGGAGTGGGTTTCTCCCCGCTTCCCCTGGCAGCAGCAGCCTGGGCAGAAACCCTTATCAGCCAGACTGCAGCCAGACTGGGTGTTCCCCGGGTGCTGGAGAAATAAGAAATGGGGAGGTTTCCGACTGCTGCCCGAGCACTTTGTCCCTCGCTTTGTGGCACAGCCACGTGTGGCAGGGTCAATGTCCCAGTGCGTGCTGCAGCCTCGCTCCACCCTGGCCTGGGTGGAAACCTTGGGACCCTTGTGCCCCACGTCTGGTGCCTCCCACCTGGCTGCTGGCACCTCTGGTAGCCCCTCCTGACCCGGGGGCACACCCCCATCTCCTGGCCCTGAGGGTGGCCCGGGGCTGCTGCCAGGTGTCCCCCCGCCCCGCTGCCTGCCTGCAGCTCCTGGAAAGAAGCGGTGGCTGCTCCTCTGTGCCGGGGTCTCTGGCTCAGGGTGCCTCTGGAAGCTGGAAAGCTGCAGCCAGCCAGTGCAGGCTCCCGTGAGCCGGGGATGATTCAGCCCTGACCTTTGCACGCAGCCTTGGGCAGCAGGGAGGTGGCATCTCCTCCCCAGGAAGGCTTTGGCTGCCCACCTCTGCCTGCACCGACCTCATCAGCACCCCTGCCGAGGTGTCCCCCGGCAGTGATGCCATTGCCCTTCGGTTTTCCCAAAATATCTGCCACCTGCTGTCACAGAAAAAGCAACTGCTCAAGGAAATTTCTGACAGAGCAGAAAACGAGCAGTATTCAACAGCCTCGAGGAAAAATGAGAAACTGAATGACTTGTGCAAACAGTGCTTTGGCAAAGTGCTCCCCTTTGTTTTCTGTTTAAAAAACAAATTTATTTTTTTTCCCTGGCATTTCCCAGAACTGGGCAGATCTTTTGTAAGCCGTGGGCAGAGGGTGCCGTGGTGTAGGCTGTGTGCAAGGGCCCCTGCCCACTGAGAGCCTGTTTGCTTGGGGAGAGGATGGCAAGCAGAGTCCCTTTGGCTGCTGAGAAGCCTGATGGGCGCTGCCACCTCCCACGGCAGGGGCAGGACTGCCCTTTCTGGGGCCCTGGAAGGATGGATGCATGGATGGAAGTCTGGATCCCAGCACGGGGATGAGGAGCACCAGGGACCCTCTTGGCTGCCCACTCTCCCAGAGGGTGGCCTTTCTTCCCCTAACTGGGCTGGGGAGGAGGCTGCCCTGGAGAGCCCGTGGGGATTTGTGACCCCCTGATCCCGCTTGGATATGGGTGGGGGGGCTCCAGTTCTGTCCCTCCATCCATTGGCAGGGTGGTGGGGCCCTGGATCTGGAGGTGATTATTGGGAAAAGCCCCATCCTGCTAATGTACACGTGTGCTCCCCCTTGGTTCGCGGGGCCTTGGGGAGGGCGAGTTCTTTCACGGGTTTATTTCCTTTGTCAGCTCTTTTGCACGGCTTTATTTTCTTCCCTTTTGTCTGGGGCACCTTCCTTTCTCCCTCCTGCCTCCCTCTGCCGTGGGGTCAGCTCGCTGGCATGGATGCTGGCCCTGGGAGCCAGGACAGTGGCCCCTGCAGGGGCTGGGACCACCACTGTGTGCCTGGCACCTGGCTGGGGGCACGTGTGTGCTAAAGGAAGGCAGAAATCTGTGCCTGGGAGTGCCCATGCTTGGGGCTCTCTGAGCTCCTGCCCTGGCAGAGGGGGAGCTCAGTCTCAGGCGTGGGGTGAGTGGAAAGTATTGCACTGTGGAAGCTCTGGCTGCTTTGCTTATCCTTGTCTTTGCCTCACCTGCTTGCTCCCACACCTATTCCCATAATTAAAACTGGTGCTATGAGTAGGAGGGCTGGAGGAGAGTGGAGCAGGAGCAGCCCTGGTTGCCTGCAAATCACTGCTGAGTATGAATGGTTTCTCAGACCATCCCCCCAGCTCGCCTGGGAAGTTGTTTAGCTGAAAGACCAACCCCCAGGTCCACATTTTGGGGGGATATTCACCACACTGTGAAGGGTTACTCTTCTGCAGCGCACTTGGTTTCTGTGATTTCTGCCCTGAAGGCAAAAATAATCTGGAGAGACTTTGTCCATCTGCTGAGTTGTGTGAAATGTGTGAAAAATACCTGCCTCCAGAGCAGAGGGAGAGTGGGGTGTTTTTGGAGCTGTGAGCATGGTCACTGTGAGCAGTGAGCCCACACTGGGGCTGGGTGTGCCGTGGGCTCTGGGGGGAGCAATCCAGCAGGATGCTCTGGAAACCAGGCTGGGGAGTGAAGGTGAATCCTGCAGGCTTTGTGACCCGAGCCCCTCGGTTTGGGTGCACGTGGACATGAGCTGGAGCACAGAAAGGACAGCATCAAGACAGCCCTGCTGCTGATGCTGCTTCTCAGGAGGCCAGCCCAAAGAGGTGGTGCCTGCTTGTGCTTGCAGGGCACCCCAGCCCTGCCGGGCTCGCACACTCAGCTGTGGCCCTGAGGTTGTGCTGAGCAGCCAGGGAGCTTGGCATGGCTGGAATTCCTGTGGCCATGGGAGCCAACTCTCCTGCCCAGCTGGCACTGCCTGCCCTGTCCTTGGCCGTGGCTGTGTTCTGCACCTGCCTGGGCAAGGAGAGTACAGGGGAAGGAAAGGGGTTTCCAGGCAGTGACCTCATGCAGCTGGGAATAGCTGGAGGAAGATGGGCTTCCTCTGGCTGCAAAAGTCTGCCCTTCTCGTGTAGTATAAGAATCCTGCTTCCCCAGGTGGTCCCTGGCAGAAAAGTGATTTGGGAAGGCTTGCAGGGGAGGTGCAACAGGGATGCTTGCCTGGCAGAGCAGGATGGGGAAAGGCTTATTCCTTCCGTCCTGCGTGGTGACTGCAGGTTCGGGGCTCCAGCTGCCTCTGCCCTCCTCCTCAGCTCCTGCTTTTTCCTGACGGTTTCCAGGCCTTACCTCAGAAAAGGGGCTGTACTGATGCCTGAGGTGGCTCTCCCAGGCGACCTGCCCAGTGCAGGGGTGGCAGGGGGTGTGCCCCGGCGCTGCTGGGAGCCGTGTGCTCTCAGCAGGGCGCTGAGGGCCGGCTGTCCCGGCCTGGGATTCCCGGTTACGTAAGGCTGCCCTGCACCGCGCGGCCTGCACGGCAGCGATGGACACGCCAGCTGTTGGGGTTATTTTTATATCCTCTCTCTGCACATCTCCTCTCGGCACCCGCTGCCCCGTGCTGGGCGCTGCCTCTGTGTCCCCCCAGAGCTGTGTGTCCGGGCATGGCCTGGCTGCGCTGCCCGCTTGGGTGCAGGGCCTGAGCAAGGAGGGCTCTCAGAAACACGGGGCTCCCTGAGCTTCTGTCCCAGAGAAGGCAGCTCACACACAAAGCCCAGGCGTGGTCGTGCCCCCCCTGCACCGTGCCATCCCTCCTTAGAGCTGGCAGTCCCACGGCAGGGGAGCTGGAAGTCCCGCTGGGATGCTGGCAGAGAAATAACCCTTCTCAGCAGCCTCTGCCTGAGCACTTGTCCAGACACTGAGGCACCCGTGCTGCTGGGAGGCAGCCACCTGGGCTTTGGTGGTGTCAGCAGAGGTTGTGGCCGTGTTGCCAGGGGCACGCAGCCCTGCTGGGTTGGGTGGCCGTGCTGTGCTGCCGAGGGTTACGTCAGCCCTCGCGTGGGGATGAAGCGTGGGAGCACAGAGGGCCAGTAAATAGGCTCAAAACGCTTTTCTTCTAACTACACGTTTTTGGTGCTCAGCATTGACTCTTCATGGCTTGTCTGTTTTCTGATCCTTCTTCAGAATCTGCCCTCTTCCATTTTATTTTTAAAAAGGTTTTTGTTCCGCGTCTCCCAGTGCTGGCCGCTGTGGCGCTGCCTTTGGTCCCCTTTGAATAGCAAAGCGGCTCCTTTATTCCCGAGGCTTGGCCTGGAGGCTCAGCATTCCTGCAAAAACAGCCACGGGTTTGGCAGGGCTGCAATTAAAGAATGGAGGCCTGTCACAGGACAGGTCGGTCCGGCTATTTTAGGGATATTCCAATACCCAGCTCTGCAATAGATGACTCACTGCAGCCGAGGGGATATTTGCTTGTACCTGTGTGCTTTGATCGTGGCCTAGATGAGTGCATCCTGCTGGCCTAACGGCTGCTGAAGTTATTTTATTGCTAGAAAAAGGGTTTTTGACTCCTTGCAGTGGTGTGGTGAGGGAACGGTTTCATGGAGCTGGAGGCATGCAAGCATTCAGGTGCAGCAGGCAAAATGCTGCTCGTTCTCCTGAAGTGACCCTGGCTTCCCTCTGTGGATACCATGGGGTTTCCAGGGCTGTGGGAACTGGACTAATCTCCTTCCTTTCCTTGCAGTACATCGGGAGCCTGGATGTGCCACGGCCAAACAGCCGCGTGGAGATCGTCACGGCCATGCGGCGCATCAGGGTGAGTGTGGCCAGGCTGCTCCTTCCCCTTCCCCTTCCCCTTCCCCATCCCAGGGGCTGGGCTTCTCCTCCACATCCACCTGCAGCTTTGTCTGGCACAAATCCTGTCCTGCAGTGTATTGATAACTCTGTTTTTCGCTGCCCCTCTCCGTGTCCCCTGGGCACGGCGCCTGTGGCACAGAGTCCTGCTGGCAGCACGGCTGTCCCCCCTGTGAGCTGTGCCTGCAGCCCAGCAGCAGCAGCAGCAGGGCTGTGTGTCACCCTGCTCTTCTGAGTTTCTCTAAGCCTTCTGATGTTGACGTTCTTGTAATGGAGTTTCTCACACACTTTCATGTAAATAATGATTGTTTTGCATTCTTCTCTGCAGGAGGAGAATTTTGGACTGTTAGTTTGACCAGCGTGGTTGGAGAGGTGACAATGTCATTCTCCAATCCACTGTCACTTTTGGAATTCTATAAATGGGGAGGTCTGAAAAATAAAGTTCTGTTTTCCTATTTGTGTTTGGATGCTGGAACACCTTGTGTGACTTTTATGATTTGGTGTCACAAGGCTGGCAGCTGTGCTCGCCCTGCTGCACCCTGTGCTGCGGGGGCAGGGATGGCTGGAAGGTGGCTGTGGGATGTGGCACCCCATGGTAACTGCAGCATGCCCTGGTTGGGAGCATTTCCTCGTGTGTCAGTCCCAATAACAAAGCACCAACAAGTTTACTTGTGCAAGAGGTTCCTTAGGGTTTTACTGCTTGTGTAAGAGTTTCAGCAGCGTGAAAATTCAGGTGCTGCCTGGGTATGGCAGCAGGTTAGTGCTGAATGGCAGTGTGCAGGGTGAAGTGCAGAGTAATAAGCTCTGGGGCTGGCCAGCAGCTTGTTTCAGGGTGAGTAGGTCAGGGGGTATTGTTACTGTTGTGACAAGAAATAATAAAACTTGCACAAGGTGTTCCGTTATCTGAACAGGAATAGGAAAAAAGAGCACTTTATTTTTCAGACTTCAACATTTATAGAATTTTAAAAGTGACAGTGGATTGGAGAATGACATTGCCACCTCTCCAACCACGCTGGTCAAACTAACAGTCCATCAAAATTCTCCTCCTGCAGAGAAGAATGCAAAACAATCATTATTTACGTGAAAGTGTGTGAGAAACTCCATTATAAAAATATAAACATCAGAAAGTTTAGAGAAGCTCAAAAGAACAGAGCTACAGGGTATGATCTGGTGGTGAAGTCATCTGGCTTCCCAAAGCACTCACAGCCAGGGTATGGGACACCCTTGCTGTATAATGCTTGGCCCATAGCCAAGAGAGGAGCTTTTCTTCTGCTCCCCAGCCTGTGGCCAGCACAAGTGCAAGGTGTTCAGAGAGGGCTGGGAGGGGAGCAAACCATGTACCCCACCACGAGCTGCCCCCAGGCTGGAAAAAGCAGGAGCTTGACTGCTCTTCAGCAGGGAACAGCCCCTGGGCCGGGCTGGCCCTGGGTGCAGTGTGGCCGTGTGGCTGCTTTGGTCTGTCCTTGGGCCACAGCAAGGAGTGTGCCCTGTCCTCCAGAGATGGCTCTCTCCTGGGAATCACACCCTGACGTGGAAGGGCCTGAAGGCACTTGCAGGGACGTTGGGTAAGGGACGAGCTGTGCTGGTCTCGTGGGATCCCATCAGCACCAAAGCTGCTCCTGTCGCTGAGCAGCTGCACCAGAGCTCTGCCCCTCTCAGCCCTTCAGGCAGACTCTTGCTATAATCTCATTTTCTCTTTCACCAGAGGAAGATCATATCCCAAGATAAGGACTATCACCTTCAAAGGACAGACATTTCGAGGCTCTTCTGTTTGAAACTTTCAGGGTGTAAATAGTTTGTGGGCTTTCCTCAGCAGCTTTCCTACCTGCTCTCCTGTCCTCTCCTCGGGGGTTAGTGTTGTGACTGGGGCATGAGGTGGGAAGGCCTTTATGGCATGAGGCTTGCTCACCTTGTGTCCAGACAGTTTGGGACAGAGCAGCTGTTATGTCATTGAGAGCTTTCATAAACAGCACTTTCCTTCACTGCCTTTCAAGATAAGGCTTTTGAACAAATGCACCTCCAGCCCCAAAATCACAGAGCTCCACCTCAGTGTGGAAGGACTGGCACAGCTTCGAGGGTTTAGGTAAACCCTGGGGGAAAATGAGAATACCAGAACCTCCTTGTTGACCAGTATGAATAAACTCAAGCCCAATCTAGAAAATTCATGGGTACAGCTCTGAGTGGCAGTGGAAGGACACAGAATAGGGTAAAATAATGAGGTGAATGATGTGTTTGAAGCATGTGCTCAGGCTTTCTTCACCTAGTGTGAGGCAGGAGAGGTGCAAGTCATAAAAGGCCATGACTTTGCAGATCAGATCTGCCAGAGAGACTTTGAATTTCTGTTTGTTTGTCGGGGGTGCTGTTTGTGAGGGGGATGCCAAGATGGATGGCTGGATGGATGGATGGATGGATGGATGGATGGATGGATGGATGGATGGATGGATGGATGGATGGATGGCTGCCTACATGCAAAGCCCTCCCTGCAGTGCTGTGCTTTGTCATGGCTGTGTGCCTGGCAGCAGGAGGGACCACAGCATTGCTGAGGACAATTCTGCATGTCCTCCTTACAGAGCACACCTACCCTTCTGCTTTAAGGCATAAAATAATCCCATAATACTGGCATGGGGAAACCAGAAGAAGAAAAAAAGTTTATTTAGACACAGAAAGCGAGCAGTGGGAGATCATCAAGTGCAAGCAGCAGCAGTTTTGTGTGTAGGATGTGGAGCAGCTGCTGACCCTGAGGTTTGTGTGTTTTTAATGCAGTCCCTGGTTTAGGGGCAAGGTGCTCTGTCTCAGTTAGTCACTGCTGAGGAAGGTGGGGGACCCTCACCATCCCCTCTGCTGCCTCAACTCCCCTCTCTCAGTGCTCCCTTCACCATAGCTGCTCTCTGGGCTTTGCCTCTGTTTACTAGAAAATAACCCTGCAAAGAAGTGAGGATGCTGTCTGCCCGAGAGTGGGGATCCCAGTGGGGAGAATGCCCTGGCAGCCCCCACAGCTGCCTGTGCTGGGCTGGGAGCAGGGGGAGGCTGGCCCAGCAGCAGCATCAGCCCCTGTAGTGCTGCCTCCCTTCTGCTCCCCCACTCTCGGGGCCTGGCTTCCTGTTTGGATGGAGACCTGACCCTCTGGGGGCACAGAGGAGGATGGTGCATAGCTGACATTGCTGGGATGCCTGCCCCAGGCAGGCCCACCCTGCAGAGGCTGTGGGCAGGACAGCTCCACCCCAGCAGGAGGGGTGGGTTAAGCCCAAAGCTGGTCCCTTCTGTGGGTCAGGGGTGAGAGGAACTTTAAACAGGGGGTTTGTGGCACCCACATTCTCTGGACATGATTCTTTCCCCAGGAGTTTTCTCCTGGGAAGCTGAAAGGGCAGCGAGAGGCCCCAGAGAAAAAAGGAAAACAATTCTTATCTCATTTGCTTCTC
>VZRH01001283.1:0-21818 GCA_013397555.1 Urocynchramus pylzowi | reverse complement strand
TTTTTTTTTTTGGCTTTTTTTCCTCCAGCCCTGCATAGAAGTGAGCATTGCTGTGCTCTCCTCACTGGGGCTTCCTGGGAGCACAGTGGCATTCTGTCCTGTGTCTCTTCTTGCTTCATTTGGGGCTCTGCTGCTGCTGCTGCTGAGGTGGATTTCAACCCCTCTTTTCTAACTGCACCTAAAATCTTGATACTTTTATTACTTGGAAATTTTTTTCTGTGATTCTGTCTAAATCACTCTAAAGGGCATTATTCTTGTTGCCTTTAACATGCAGGATTTAGTGAATGGGTTTTAATACCTGAATTAGTTATTGTTGAAATAGGAACTGTGAAGCAAGAGTGGTATGAATAATTACCTCTTTTCTCCAGTTACAACCCAGAAACATTGTTGAGCACCGCCAGCATCTTAAGAGCCCCCCAGGGCTGGCTTGTTTCTGATGCACCAAGCGTTTAATGCTGCTGCTCATTCATTCTTTATTAATTGTCTGAATTTCATAATTGCTGATCTAGTTACAGTATTACCAGCCTGCCTTCCTTGGCGTGTCACTGCTTCTCTGCCTGGCTTTTCTCATTTGCCTTCTCAACTGATCTTACTCAAGCTTTTTATGCAACAGTGGGAGAGCAGCTCTGTGGTGAGCAGTAAAAAAAAAACCCAAAAAAACCAAAATAAATCCTGCATTTCACAACTTGGGGCATAAATATCACTGTGCTGCGATTTGGCTCGCTTTGGTGAGCTGACACCTTTCTGAAGTGCTGTGTGGGTATCTTCTTAGGCTGCCCCTTGCTTTGTCACCTGCTCTCAGGGTAGGTTTGGGGTGACACTGTGCTCCCCTGCTGTGTCAGCCCTGCCTTCAACCCATCCATGTGGGCAAGGATTACCTCAGCTGCCTTGAGGCAGGGTCTGTCTTTGAAAGGATGGATTTGGGGGAGAAAGCTGATTTTGAACACAGGAATTTTGTTTTCCTTCTCAGACGGAGGGAGGTGCTGGGCTGGACATTGCCTGTACTGCTCAGTCCTGGGCTCCCCTGAGGCATCAGGACTGGCTGGTGCCAGAGAGGGGCAGGAGTTTATTAGGGGTTACTCTAAGGGGGCATGGCTGGGCTGCTGCAAAGGGCAGTGCTGCTCTTGAAGCCAAGCTTGTTCCAGCACAGGGGCTCAGACCCGCTCTGGGGAGGAAGAACAGAAGCCATTCCCAGGCTCTTGCAGTTCCTCACCTTCTTCAGAGGCTGGCTGCACCAACCAGCTCGTGCTTCCTCTGCCTGCATAGGTCAAACCAATGCATGTCTAATTAAAAATGCCACAAATTCCAGTCAGATGTGGGCTTTCCAAGGAATGCACTTCTGCTTATTCTAGCAGCAGGTGGTAAATATTAAAACGTGTACAGCTCATTCCTTGTGCCCGCCCTGCCGGGCTGTGAAGAGCAGTGCGAGAGCGGTGCCTGCAGATGCACACAGAGCCCCTCCTTGTTTCCCTGCCTGCAGGAAGCAGCTCAGAGCCCGGCTGTTGTTTCTGTAACCAGTCTGACCAGGATCCCGCACGCACCCACACCTCAGTCACGCCCTGGCGTGGTCACCAGAGGTGGCAGCGTGTGAAGGCAGGGGGGAACTTGCCACCTCCCAGGCGGGTCCAGCCCGTGCTGTTGTCATTTCCTTGGGTTTCTGAAAGGAGTTTGGAGGTGTTTCCAAGGCTGGGATGGCGTGTTGCAGGGCCTGTGTCAGAATCCAAGACATTCCTCTCCGTGCCCCAAACCCCGGACAGGGGTCTGGGGAGTCCTAGCAGGAAGCCAAAAACACTTGGGGCTTTGATTTCAGCCCATNGCATTTTTAGATTGGTTCAGAGCAGAAAGTCACTGTCTAACACAGGTGTTAGGGATTGGCACACAATTGTAAATATCTAATAGGTAGTTCATGGTATAAAAGACACCACCAGCCCCATGGGAGGCAGTGAGCCTTGGACTGACCTGCTGGCCAGAGCTGGGCGGGTCAGACAGAAAATATTTTAGATAAGAGACAATAAACATCACTGAGAACACGAGCAGAAGACTCCTGACTCCTTCTTGGACAGCTGGGTTGGGAAAAGCAGCTTACACCAACACCTGGGGTCATCTCCAGCAGAGAAGACCCCGACAGGCCTGCACGGACCTTCGTGCCTGGCTGAGAGGTGCTGTTTTTCCCAGCCCATGAGCACTGCTCCCACTCAGAGCTGTCACTGGATATGCCCAGGCTGGAGGAGGAATGATATGGCTAGGCTGGAGTCCCCAGCTTCCTCTCGTGAGCTTGGTATTAGTCAAGCCCCCTGGAGTGAACAGTAACACTCACACAGGGACCTTGGTGGCCTTGGTGAGCTGCTGGTGGAGCAGAGGGAGGTGTGCAGCTGGGAAGTGTGCTGCTGCTGCAGCACCTGCATCCCTCGTGACACAGTGCTGCTGCTGCTGCTGCATCCCCCGTGGGCTTCCATGGCACACAGCAAGCTGCTGCTGTGCCTCAGGCCTCCTTTGAACCTCTGATTTAAGGGTGTTTAAAAAAAAAAAAACACACAGAGAGGTATGGAATGCCTGAGGATTCCTTGTAGGGAGGTAAAGCATCTTGCAAATGGAAGTCTTTAAAAGAAAGGGTTAGTATAAGTTGTTGCCTGTTAATTTTCTCCATTTAACCCCGTGAGTGATATTGTTTTAATTCTTACCAGTTCTGATTTCTCTGAGCTTCCTGTGAAGCTGCTTCTCCTGCAGATGGCTCGTGAGTGTGTCCCAGTTTGCCACCTCAACTTGTGAAACTTGGAGGTAGTGAGGGGAGGCTGGAGGAAGCGGAGGGAGGCAGCTTTCTGGGAGGAAATAGCAAACCGAGCAGAAGGCATTTATTGTGAAGCATTTGATGTTATTGGAAAACATATTTTGTGTGATAGATGGGTATGCTGCAATCCTGGGGTGGTTTAGAAGCAGCAACCTTAACTTTGCTCTACTGCTCTCACAACACGAGTATTTTTAGCCTGATTCCCATTTATACCCATCGGTACGCACAACCATCACAGACGGTTACCAAAATTAAACCTGAAGTTGGATGGGAAAACAGGCACTGACCTTGTCAGTGCAAACCAAAATCATATCTATTTCAGACAAACACATGTACCTCAGAGCTGCATTCCCCATATGTGCAAATGCAAACTCCAGGGAGCTGTGGGAGAGTTTTAAAAAGCGTCATTAAGCCCAAGAGCAAGCATCCAGTACTTCATTATTCTTCCTCTCTTCCAAATTACCGTGGCCTTAAATTTAAGTCCAGCTCATGCTAAAACCACCAGCAGTGGGGTGTACGCAGGAGGAGAGGGGAAATTTAATCCTGAGGGGTAGTTTAAACCCAAACTGTCAGGGTAGCAGAGGTGTCCAGCACGTTTGGCCATGCCATGCTGGCAGTCTGCCAGTGGAACGGCTGAGAACCTTCACCCTGGCCCCAGATATCTCCATGTTTCTGTGCCCCACAGTGGGACCCATCCCTGCTCCAAGTGTGAGTGCCACGGGCTGGTTTTGTCCTCGGATGTGGTGGCAGGAGCAGGGAGCCCATACAAAGTGACCACACAGAGGAGATCTCCAAATTTCCCTGCTTTTCCTCATCTTTTTGTATCCCAGCTGCTGGAGGGAGCAGGGAGGTGCTGCTGGCATCCCAGAGCAAGTGCCCTGCTCACGTGTGGAGTGTGGGCACAGTCTGTGCTGATTGACAGATGCACAGAGGAATTGGGGTGCAGTGGGATCCCACAGGGAAGGGCACAGGAGTCCTCAGGCTCAGGCAGCAGCACAGCACTTTGGTAGGATGGCTCTTAGTGGTGCTTTAAAAACGGCTTTCAGTCTGTTTATTGCTGATCACATTAGTAGGCTGAGCAGGTATTTCAGTGTGCTCCCTTCCAGCAAGCCTGAGTCCCCTGAGGGCATAAAGTGCAGCCCTGGACTGTCAGACTGTCAGATACTCTGAAGCCTTGTTCAGAAATGCCTTCTGGATGAAGCTGTGTGCCCTCCTGGGAGGTGCCCTGCTTTCCAGCTGTTTCATCCTCTCACACCTGCTGCTGCTTCCCCACAGGGCTGGAGGAGCCGTGGGCCAGGGCAGGCTGGCAGGTGCCTTTCTGTTTTGGGGGCAGCAGGGCTGATGGGTGCTGCATGGCTGGGGACCCTCTGGCAGCACCCTGGCTCTCTGCTGCCCTACCCTTCTGACCCTGGGCTCTGGGAGGGCCAGTGCTGCCTCTGCTCCCTGCCCAGCTGGCTGCTGGACACCACACAGTGTCACAGCTCGCGTGGTTGTGACTCTTGTCACCTGCAGGGCTGCTTCTGGCCAGGTTCTATCTGTCTGCTACTTTTTAAACCCAAAGCTGTATCTAAAATCACTCCCTTCTCTCCAATGCTCTTTTCTTTCAGTTGACTGAAAGGCACACTTCTCCTCCAGTTAACCAGAGGGAAAAAGGAAGGCAGGAGGTGTTCTGGCTGCAGTCTGCTCCTGGTGCTTTGGCAGGAGCCCGGCGCTGAGCTCAGGGTGTTGGTCACCCCACAAAGGGCTCGAGGGAAGCCGGTGCTGCCTTCCTGCTCCTCTTGCTTTCCCTGCCCGCCCCCAGGGTGGCTTGGCACCCCTGGCCAGGAAAAAAGGGCCCTTCTCTCGCAGGTTCCCGTCCCCTCACAGCCCACAGGTGGCTTCTGAGTCATGCCAGGGCACTGGGGCTGCTGCCATTTCTTTGTGTGGTTCAGTAAAGCAGAGTCCTCTTGCCCGGTGCAGAGCTGTGTTTGCCATTCCTCCCAATTACGGCGATTAGGATCCCAGCAAGGTTTCTCAGGCTTCCCTCCTGGGAAGCTCCTGGGCAGTTCTGAGGTTTGCTGTCATGCCCCATGTTTTCAGCAGCAGGAATGGTGAGGTATGTGCCTCCCCCCGCCGTTAGCTCCTGGCGCCGGGGAGCCTGTGCCCATTGAACTGGCTCCCGGCTGTCACTTTGTAATGAGTTAATTCTTCATCCCCCAGTGCTGGGAAAGCAGCGCTGCTCTGTCATTAGCCCGGGCTGACCCGGGGTTAAAATCCAACCCGGCAGGTATTTTATTAGGGATTTTAAGAGCTGCTGTGCCAGCCAGCTGCAGGAGGAGCTGGGGGCACGGCCAGGGCAGGGGAGCTCAGGGCTGAGGGTGCTCCCAGCAGGTCCTGCCCAGCCAGCCCCCTGCACTGTGCACGGCTGCCTCGGGGCAGCTCACAGTTTGCTCACAGTTCCATGTCCTTTCTGCCCAAACACACGGAAATACAGCTTTCTGGCAAAAATTACATCCTCTTCTCTGCTTTTTCTTATGGCAGATTTTCATCTCCTGCCTCCCAAGCTAGCAGAGCAGCAGCGAGTTTTGTTGGAATTGCTTTTTCCCTGTTAATTGAATTCTCAGAAGACTGTTCTTTCCCCAATACATGGCACAAGCTTGTAGCCTTTTTACTTTTTTTTTTTTTTGTGGTGTTTGTTTTTTTGGTTGGTTTTTTTGTTGGTTTTTTTGTGGGTTTTTTTGGTGGTTTTTTTTGTTTTTTGTTTTATTTTGTTTTTGAGGAGGGGGGATAGAGGGTCTATGGGAACAGGAGCAGCTCGATGCACTTAGAGCAACTTCCTTTAAAAAGTATTCTGTTAATTTGTATTCTGCTGCCACAATGTGACCATAAAGCATTCCTGGTACCTTCCCTTACTTACAGACGGTGCTAGTGGGCAGACTTAAATTGTACCTGAGGCAGTTTAGGTGGGCTGGATTGAAATGAGGGCATTTTTATTCAGGTTAACATTTTTCGGATGCTTGTGGATGTGGGGGGATGACGGATCTAGAAAGACACCATCTCTCCTCCTCAGAGCCTGATCTGCCTGACCTTGCGTGCAGCGTGTGGTTACAAGTTTTCTCACACTTCTTCTGTGTGGAAACAGCCCGATGGGGATGGGTAGCATCTTTCCAGGGATGCTGAGTTTTCCCTGCTTTTCACACGTACCCGTCGCTCTGGGATTCATACATAATTTTACTCCAAGCTGACAAGGTTACATGCGCTCTCTATTAAGCAACATATGTTAACTCAGTTCTCCAGAAAGGGCAATTTTAATACTCTGCCAGTAGGAGTGCGTTGCGCAGTGATGCATACACCAGCTGGCTTCTTTTCCTTCCAAAGTTATTTAAATACTGAACTCTGCACAAAAGCCAGATGTTGAATATAGACTCCCGCTAACCTGAGGTCCATGGGAAGGCTCCCGTGCTCTGATGGAGTAGATGCTTCTCTTTCCATTTGAAAAGATGAGTGTGTTTTTTTGTGGGCAGGGTAAAATTAAGGGATAATCTTTATTCACTTAGTTGGTTGGATTTTATGAGTGATCTTGTCCTTCTTTTGCATTAGTGAGACCACCTTTGATTTTCTTTTCAAATAGTTGCAGGGCTTTTTAACTGAAGTATCTCAGATGTCCATTTTCAGTCTTTCCTCAGAAATTTCAGTGCAGCTCTTAGAGCTTCAGTGTGAGACCAACTGTGGAGCTGTGCAAGTCCGGGAACAGATGATTTTGTTGTTTCCTCTTCAATTTTCTGTGCATTTCTCTGAAATTAATTCTTCTCCTTCTTTTGGCATTGCCACATTGATATAAACAAGAATTAATAAAATTAAGCCAAGCTTGTAGTATTATTACAGATATTTAGAGGTCCAGAAACACACCCAAGATGGGCAAAATGGCTGGGTTGAAAGCTAGGAAAGCTCTTCTGTTACAGCATTTTGTTGATTGTAAGTAGTACAGTGAAATGCTGCATGGGGTGAAACCAAAGGGGATCATGGGAATGCTGTGTAAATCCTCTTTCCTTTCTTGATTTCAAGCTGGATAATTATTTCTGTATCAGTTCTTTATTAAGCCGTAGGCTAGGATTCAGCTCTCCAAGAGGGAGCCATGGCTGGCTGAGCTTATCACGTATGAAATGTGGTTTTTCTCCTGAGGCAGTCACCAAATCCCAGTGCAGTGCCCAGTGAGCGTGGGCTGAGTTGCTGCCACCCAGCTGCCTGCACCCAAATACACAGACCTTCCTATTGCACATCCTTGGGAAGGCAGGATGCGCTCCCAGCAGGGACTGGGTGGCAGTGGAAACAGGTGGGTTTCCTTTTCCTGTGGGTCAGCCAGTGCCTGCTTGTTCTGGGTGCAGCAGCAGTGGCTGTGGCTGTGCAGACCGTCTCAGAGAGCCTTCGGTGGCATTTCCAACCTTGCCATCATCACCTTGCTGCTCTCCCCCCGGCAGCAAGCTAAACCCTAAGGCTTTGCAACCCTCTTAAGCTTTCTCTCTTTGTTTTGCAGCAGAAGGAGGAATGTTAACAACGTGGGCAGGCACAGCAGATCTCTGTGCCTGGGCAGAGTAGTTGTCAAGAACAGCTCCAAGCCAGGGAGGTCCTGATCAGTTGCACACAGATGTTCTTCCATAGCCCTGTTAAGTAAAGGGTTTTGGTTTCACCCCTTGCAGTCTCTGTGGCTCAGATCTCACTCAGAGGAACTGCACAAAGCTGACACTTCCTTAGACCAGATTAGGAAGCCCCTCAAAATCAGCAGTGGCATCTCCTGGACTGGGGGGGGGGGGGGGGGGGGGCCAGCCCCCAGCCCGCTTTCCCTGCCCTGCCCCGGGATGTGGGAGGCAGCTGGGCTGAGCTGCTGTCCTGTTAATGCTGCTCCTGGCTGGTTTGTCACTAAATCACAGTTAGTGCTGCATTAGAGCCCCAGTGGGCTTGAGTTCATTGGTGTTGGGCTGGCTGGAGCTGTGCTGCAGAGAGCCACTGGGCTGACTGCTCTAGTGAGCTGGGGATAGGCTGGGATGGACAGCAGCCCTCTAAGCACATGGCTCAGGCTTCCAAAGCACCTTGGCTCTCCACTCGGTGTCAGGATAAAGGCCTGGGTTTATGGAAGGGCTCAACAAATCTGTCTGCTCGCTCCTTCTGAGAATTTGACTTCTTTGCTTCCATTGGGTTTTGCTGGAGTTTTGCCGTGACCCAGGCACCAGGGGGCTTTGGCTTCAGCGTGGCAGGGGCTCAGCAGCTCTTCCCACAGCACTCCCCAGGGCCAGGCTCAGGGAGAGCCTGGGCAGAATCCCTTGCCTGCAGCCAGGGATTGTGGAAGGCTCTCCAAGGAGCTCTGTGTGATTTGTGATTCTGTCCCTGAAATGTACCAGAGCTGGGTAGCATCTTTGCTGAAACCTCCTGGCCTGTCTGCATCGCTGTCCTGGGGCTGTTACTTGCTCAAAAACCAGACTAAAAATAATCTGTCTTAACCCTGAGATATTTTTCTCTCTTCCAAGCCCACGTCAGTTGCACTTAGGGTAGCCCAGAGTAGAAACCCCACAGCACCATGAGCTCCAAAATGCAACTGGATGTGTATAATCAGTGATTGTTAGGACCAATAAATCAGGCATCAGCACCCAAGGTGCCTGGATGCAGCCACCCTGGATGCTGCAGAGAGCTTCCAGATCAGCCTGCAGCTCCTGGAAAATCACATGCAGAGCCTCAGAAAGGGATAATAACTGCAGGGTAGTCAGGCCAAAGCTCACCTTTTCAGGGCTAAATCAAGACATTTCTTTAGTGTTAGGTACCAGGTGCTGGTCTAATGTCCTGACAAGACACAAAGAAGGGGATCTTGAATGCAGTTTCATCTCTGCTGGTAATGATGGGGATGGCACTGGGAAGCCTGCACTGGTGTGTTCTTTGGTGAGACCTTTCTCCATGAGGAATAAGCCATGCAAGCAGCATATGGGCATGTGCTGGGGGCTTTGAGGCTGACCAAAGCCACGGTGGGAGCCTGACCTCTGCTTTCTCCAGCCCCAGTGAGGGTGGGCTTGCCTGGTCAGTGCTCAAGGGAGGGTGGAGCACCGTTCCCAGCACTGTTTCCCAAGCCCTCTGAGTCTCCCATCCCCTTCAGCCACTTTAAATGGCTTTGAGGAATTGCTCTTTCAGGTCTTTTATCGTTTGATCACAGGTCAGGGCCAGCAGCTTTTCCTGCCTGCTGGCTCTGGCTGCCAGAGCTGATGCATCACGCGGTGCTGGAAATGTCCCAGCGAGGCTGGGCACCGCTCCCTCTGCAGAGACACTGCCCAAATGGTGAGCATAAATCAAATCCTCTGCCTCAGGCAGGCGAGGGGCAGGATGCAGGGCTTTTTCTGGGCACAGAGGCTCTGTCCCCATGGCTGTGCACAGCTCCCTGCAAGTGGGACCAGCATGTCAAGTGCCTGATGTGGCTGCACCTGTGGCAAGCCAGTCATGGGACTCCTCGGAAGTCCCACAGCAGGATCAGCCCAAATGGCTTATTTAGCCTACTGCTCTGCCAACCTTCTCCCTGCTTGTAACACTCTAAATGCCAAAGTGGGTGGATTTGGGGGGAATCTCATTCTCTCCCCAGGCCAGAGCAGAGCTTTGTGTTTAGTCACTGATCTTTGGAAGTTCCTGTTGGGATTTTTTCCCATCCAGTGACTTCTAATTGAGGTGGGTAATTGCATTATCCCATCTCTCCTGGAGGGGTTCACAGAATCCTCAGCAATCATCTTCAGTTTTATACTGAAGCCCAAAAATACCCAACTCAAAATGGCATTTCACTTTCCAAGATCAGGAATGGCCACAAGTCAGGGGGGCGAGCACAGCCAGGCTGCGGATCCCTGGGGGTGTGGTGGTCCCTCTCTGGGGAGGCACAGCCCTTCAGAGGGGCACACCAAGTGCCTTTGAACACAAGCTAACGTTCCCAGCAGCATCCTGAATTGGGTAAATCATTATCCACATCCAGGGGCTGGATTGCTTCGGTGTGTGCTCCTCCAGATTCTGGGCACAGGGACACTGCAGGGCAAAAAGACCCCTGTGGTAATCACATATCCTCTGAACAGAGGGAGACATAGCTGTCCCAGGATTTTCCCAGGGAAGCTGTGAGAAAGCTCAGAAAACAGAATGGGAAACAATTCTTACCTCCACTTGCTGCACCTGTTGTTGTGCACATGTGGAATGTGTTATGGAGATTTGTTTACCAAAGGGTGATGGTGGCCACTGGTGATGGTGTTTTGGATTCATTGGCCACTGGTGATGGTGTTTTGGATTCATTGACCAATTAGGTCAATGCTGTATTGGACTGTCTGTAGGGGGATGAGTTTTATTATTGGTATAGCATAGTATAAGATAGTAATAATAAAGTAATTGATCAGCCTTCTGCAATCGTGGAGTCAATGCTGATTATTACCTGACGACGACAGACCCCTTGTCCTAGCATGGATGTATAGGTTGATGTGGGATCAGGAGAACCTGCCCCTGTCCCTCTTGCCCCTTCCTCCCTCCCTGAGCCTCTTCATCCCTCCCTGGGGCTGTCCTGGCACAGGAAGGCTAATTCAGGTGTTTTCTTCCATCTCCTGCAGTATGAGTTTAAAGCCAAGAATATCAAGAAGAAGAAAGTGAATCTCATCGTGTCGGTGGACGGCGTGAAGGTCATTCTGAAGAAGAAGAAGAAGGTAGGCAGCACTGGTCCCTGGGGCAGCAGTGCCTCAGCAGCAGAGCCCCTCCCCTCCTGGCCCAGGGACCTTGCAGCGTCCTTGAGCTTCTGGGAAACTCTGGTGGGCTGGGAGAGGGAGGCATGGGCTGGGGTCAGCCTTGTGTGAGTCGTGTTCCTGCAGGGTGGCCGAGCCAGTCCTGGTGTGGTGCAGAAGGGGGGCCCTGTGGGAGGTGATGTGGGACGTGGCTGGTCCCCACCAGGACCTGACCCTCGGCAAAGGGTTGCAGGGGAGCAGCAGCAGAGCTGTGACAAGAGCTTCCCAAGTCTGTCCCTGAACTGTCTCTCTGCCCTGCCCTTGTTCTCAAGGACAGCATCTGACGTACTCATTTTCAGCTTCTTTCATTGCAGAAAAAGGAATGGGCCTGGGACGAGAACAAAATGCTCGTCATGCATGACCCCATCTACAGGTAAGGCTGTTGGGTGAGGGGACAGAGGCTTGTGTGGCTGTGCCCCTTCCCCACACCACACCAGCACTGTGCTGGGCACTGGAGAGCAGACAGCAGGCACCATCCTGTGGAGGGCAGCTCATGGAGCTTCCCAAAGCCTCCAGCTCTCCTCCTCCATCTTCTTCCCAAAGGCCAAGAGCAGGGGGTGTCTGTCCCAGGGAGGCCAAACTGGAGCGAGAGAGGCCCCCAGCCATGCTTGGGAGGGGGTGGCAGGCACCTGGGCAAGGCATCCAGCTCTGTGAGCAGGCCAGGAGTGGGGTTTGGTCCTCTCCATCCCTGGAGGGCTCCTGGGCCGCTGATGTTGTCCCTGGGGGCTGAGCAGAGAAGTCCTATGCTGCCTTTGCAAAATGTTTGCTGCTGTTGAATCAGCAGGCAAATTTTCCCGGCTGAGGTAAAACCACTGCCAAAACAATTTGTGATGGGCTTTAGCAGGAATGTGCTGCAGAGGTTGGGCATCTGCAGCTCCCTGTGCCATGGGAAGCATTGGTTGTGGCCTTGGCCGTCTCCTGGGCATGTGGGTAATGTGAATGCTTACATCCTCCCTTCCATTCTGTCCTTGCAGGATATTCTATGTATCTCACGACTCCCAGGACCTAAAGATCTTCAGCTACATTGCCAGGGATGGGTCTAGCAATGTCTTCAGGTGCAACGTCTTCAAGTCCAAGAAGAAGGTAAAGATGCCAGGACGCACATCTCCTCCTGGCGTGCTCTGGGTGGAGCAGCTGGGGCAGGACCCCGTGGCTCTGAGAGCTGTGCCAGCCTGGGGGGTGGCCATGCCGAGGCAGCCCAGCTGAGGTTCCCTGTCCCCCTGGCAGAGCCAGGCCATGCGCATCGTGCGGACGGTGGGGCAGGCGTTCGAGGTGTGCCACAAGCTGAGCCTGCAGCACACCCAGCAGAACGCCGACGGCCAGGAGGACGCAGACAGCGAGAGGAACGGAGATGACCTGGACGTGCCAGGTATGAAGGTGGAGGCATGGGGGTGGCCCCCGGAGCCTGGCAGATGTGGTTCACAGAGGCACTGTCTTCCCCTACCGCCCCTTGGTGGCTGACACCTCTGGGCAATGGATTTGCACAGCAATCTGGCCTGCTGTGCTCCAGGCTCAAGCTGGGATCTTGCCCAGCAAGGAGCCTTCTGCAGGTGTTAGCCATGATCCTCTCAGACATGCCCCTTGCTGAGAGCCCATTAGCAGTGCCCGGGGCTCTGCTCTGTGCTTGGCTGCACACGCTGCAAACATTCCCTCGCCGCTGCCGCTTCCGCACCAGGGGCCCCAGGCACATACCTTCCTCCTGTCCTCTCTGCAATTCCCAGAACGGACACAGCCCTGTTTGTGCTCTCCCATCAAGCTGTCAGGGCTGCAGGCGGGCTGCAGAGCCCGCTCCTTCTCAGCCCTGTGGGTAGAGGGTGCAGGGATGCCTGGCTGGGGGGCTGCTGGCCCAGCCCCATTGCCCTGAGCTGTGCAGGGTCCCAGGGAGCAGCCTTGCTCCTTGGCACTGGTGCCTGTGCTGGAGGGGAGGCAGAAGTTCTACGAGAGGTTAGTGAAACCCTTCCAGTGCCAGGTGGGACACTGGCAGGTCCTGCTGTCTGTCTGTGTGTGGATTCCCTGCCCTGCCCTGCCATGCTGTGGGCTGGATCCCCCACATCCCAACAGGAGCAGCCCGGGCTGGGCTGCGGTTTCCTGCTTGCCTCTGTAAAGAGTGCTGCCCTGATGACCTAATCATTGGGCTGCCCTGGACCGGTCATTGTTTGGTTTTCCTCCACACAATGTCCCGGCCACAATATGCAGCTCCCTGGGGAATTCAGAGCATCTGTTTTTTGTTTTTCTTTCCCGTAATCTCTTGTTTACCTTTCTTCAGCTTTATCTGTGTTTTCTGTTCTTGGTGGCCCGTTTGTCCCACATCAGGGCTTTTGGCTGCCCTTCCCCAGGTTTGGTGTGCTGGGGCCGGGTGTGTTTTTAGCGGCAGGAAGAGCAGCCACGTCTCTCTGTACCTGCTTCCCGCCGGGGCTGGAGGGTGGGTGGCACGGGGCCGCTGGGGACCTACGGTGGGCATCGCTGCCCAAGCCACCCATGGTGAGCTCCAGGGGCAGGCAGGCCGTGCCCTGACCCTGCTCCCTCAGCCTGTCGCCTCTCCGGCGTGGAGAGAGCGGCCGCCTCGGCCGAGGAGACCGACATCGACGCCGTGGAGCTGCCGCTGCCCGGAGCCGACATCCTGGACTTCAGCCGCGGCGTCACCGACCTCGACGCTGTGGGCAAGGAGGTGGGTGCCACAGCCAGCCCGGGTCCCTGCCCTCCGCTCTCAGGGCTGGCACGGCCCCAGCCCCACGACTCTGGCTGCATCCCGAGGGCCCAGGGCTCGGGAGGGATTGTGCAGCATTCCCCAGCTCCCAGATCAAAGCCATCTGCCGCTGCAGGGCTGCCCTTTGGCTGGGGCCCAGGGGAGAGCACTGTGCCGAGGCTCAGCTATGTGCAGCCACATGGAAAGGGTTTGGGGCAGAGCTGATAGGAACGTTTTTCCACCAAAAACACAAAAATAAAAGACTTTTTTGATACAGTGGAAATTCCCACGGGAAGCGTCAGCCTTTTCGGGAATTTTCTACAAAAAGTATGTGGGTTGTTGTTGAAACTGAAAAAGTACTGTTTTCAAAGGTTGTAAGCACCCTCAGCAAAGTGTGCATTAGCTGTGAATGCAGCTGCTTCTTTTCTGGGTATTTAGCGTGGCTGCTCTGTGCCAAAGCCCATGTGGTGGCTTTCTGAGGTGAGTGCCAGGGGATCACATCTTCAACACTGGTGTCTTGCAGAGCTGCCTCCACCCTGAAGATATCCTGACGGCGTCACCCAAGATGCTGCTGCCCTCATCTGCCCAGCTGCCCGACCTGGGAACACCCCTCTCTGCCCACCACCAGATGCAGCTTCTCCAGCAGCTCCTGCAGCAGCAGCAGCAGCAGACACAAGTGGCCGTGGCACAGGTTCTCCCCTCCATTCTTCCCCAGGGGCAGTGGCAGGGCTGGGGCACACTGCTGAGCCCCGTGGTGCTGCTGAAGTCTCCTGCCTGGAGGCAGCATTGAGGGCAGGCAGCTCCATGGGGGAGGGAGCTCCACGAGGTGTTTGCCACCAGGTGTCTGGGGCCTTTGGCCCCTGTCTGCTTGCCAGTGCCCTGCCCCAGTGACTGGTGTGCCTGGACTGTGCAGCTGGCAGCTCATTCTCCACGCAGCTATTTCTCATTGAAGCAGCTCTGGCTGCTTTATCCAACTCGTTACCTGAGCTTTACTTGTTCCCTGAGCCTGCACTGAGCTCGCTGCAATTCATCAACTTTTTTCATGGCCCAAGCGATGGGCTCTAGCAGCTTTTCTATGCTGCCCCGTGGCTTTGCTCCTCTCACGCCAGTAAATCAGTATTTGTTGATCAGTTCTGCCTGAGCTGCTGCCTCCAGAGCCCAGATGCCTTTTGGGGTCACCGACTACCAAGTTGCTTTCCCCTCTGGAAGAGGGATCTGCGTTATTGGGGAATCCTTTGTGTCTGTCCAAGTATAGTGTTGCTCACAATCCAAAAGGCTCCATGGTGCCTGCTTAAAGTGTAAAATATTGCACCCCTTGCTCTTGGTCTGCCTTCACAGAAAGCTGTAAATCCCAGTCCTTTGCCTGGTCTCCCATCCCTCCCAGGCTCGCTGTGCTTTAGCTCGGCTCTGCCAAGGACACTGCTGTGCCACCTTGCTGGCCACATTTGGGCAGCAGCTGCCTGCTGGCACAGCTGGCACAGCCTCCCAGTACCCATCTGTGGGGGCAGGTGGCCCCCAGCTGGGCAGCTTCAGGGGCCCTGCAGCTGCAGCAGCAGCTCACAGCTTGGCAGGTACAGAGAGCTTCCTCTTCTTCCTCAAGGTCACTTTCTAGGCCACAGGAAAATAGCCTTTTGTGTTTGATGGGGATATTTTTGTTTTCGTGTTATTTTTGTTTTGTAATTTTTTTTGTTTGATTTTTTTTGGAGTTTTTTGGGGTTTTTTTTTGTTTAGTTGTAAATATGTGCTTTCCTGGTTCCAGTCCTTGCTGGAGCAGTTGTAGGAGCTGTGGGTGTGTGCCAGGATGGGCTCCTGAGCCAAAGAGGCCCCCAGGTCACTGTTCCCTTGTGCTGTTCCCTTGTGCAGTATATGTTCTGGGGTTCTCCCTGCTCGAATGCAGATCAGAGAGCTGCCCTGGGCAGGAGCTCCTGGTTGTCTGCCCTCGAGGGCGTGGTTCTGGACACACAGACACGGTTTGCACAGAGGTAGCTGTGCTGAAATCAGCGGTGGTCTTGCCTGTGGGCTCCCAACAGGCATTGCTTCCCAGAGCCAGGCTAAGCAGCCAGCTGGCACCCCAGAGCCGGCCCCCCTCAGCAGCACCCTGCCATCTGTGGTGCTCCAGCCCCTCCTTGTGACAGAGGCCACTGCCTGGGCCCTGTTTCTGGGAAAGCTGCCCACAAAGAGAGCTTTTCCAGGGCCAGCTCCGCTGCACGGCTGTGCCCTCGCGCACCCGCAGCACCGTCCAGTCGGTCAAGCGTGCCTCCTCTGCTGCATCCATCTGGCTCCTCCTGGGCTGCCCTTTCCATGCACATCTGCAGCTCACATGCACCACTGACAGTTCGGCCAGTGCTGCCCGCCTGCCCTCGAGCTTTTCCATCAGGGAGGCCAGGGGACAATGTGCTGGGTCCTGGTGTGACACCACCCACACACTCCCCGTCACATCTGCAGTACCCACAGGGAATGGCTGCTTCATCACATCAAGGGTTGGGGTGCTGGTGAGCCCTGGGAGATGGGCAGGGATGGCCAAAGCTGAAGCCCTCAGCCCTTGAGCAGCATCTGCCCGTGCTCACCCGCTGTATCCTGTCCAGGTCCACCTGCTGAAGGACCAGCTGGCAGCAGAAGCAGCGGCACGGCTGGAGGCCCAGGCTCGTGTGCACCAGCTCCTGCTCCAGAACAAGGACTTGCTGCAGCACATCTCCCTTCTGGTCAAACAGGTGCAGGAGCTGGAGCTGAAGCTGGCGGGGAACACGACCAGTAAGCGCTGCCGCCCATTCCTCTCCCCTCGCAGCTAGCCAGGGCTGTGGGGGAAAAGCATGCGGGTGTTTTCCTTGGGGGTTTTTGTGCATTTCCAGTTATTTTGTTCAGAGGGATATTTGTGCCCTTCTGGCCTGGCTTGTGTGTGTGCAGCAGGGTGCTTGCATGCAGCATGGGAAGGGGCTTGGGGAGGGCTGTATGGACAGGTAGTCACCTACCTCCATCAGCTGTATGTCCGCTTTCCCCAGTGGCCGCATGCTCCAGGCCAGCTCCATACCTGCCCAAGAGCCCTTGTTTGACCTTCTTCTCCGACAGATGCAGCCATCAGCTCTCTGCAGGAGCTGGGCTGGAAGATAGTTAACTTCTTGTCCTGGAGAACAGCAGCAGCTCCTGGCATTAGTGACACCAAATAAGCCCCTCAAAACAGCAGGAGTGGAGAGGTTGATACCCCCACGGCCTCAGACTGTCCTCCTCCGGCCAGTGTGCAGCCAGCCGTGGTGGCCGTGGGACGCCCAGGCAAGCTGGGCCTCTTAGCCGTGCCCTTCTCTTGCAGCAGGCTCCCAGGACAGTCTGCTGGAGATCACCTTCCGCTCCAACGTCCTCCCCGTCCTCTGCGACCCGACCACCCCGCAGCCCGAGGACACCCACCCGCCGCCGCTGGGCCCCAGCTCGGCTTTCCCCAGCACCGTGGGCAGCCCCATAGGTAGGAACGACTGTCTGGTGAAGCTGGAGTGCTACCGCTTCCTGCCGGACTCGGGGCCGCCCGCCCCGGAGCCAGCCCTGGGCAGCCTGGAGCTCATCAAGTTCCACGAGTCGGGCATCGCCTCCGAGTACGAGTCCAACACGGACGAGAGCGAGGAGCGCGACTCCTGGTCCCAGGAGGAGCCGCCGCGCCTGCTCCACGTCCAGCCCAGGCAGGACCTGGGCGACAGCCTGGAGGACGAGATCGCGGTGTAGGGGTCGGCAGGAGGTGGTGCAGAGCAGCCAGGCCCTGCTGGAGCTGGGAAGGACCCTGGCCGCAGCCCCACGGCCCTGGCGGGGACGGGACGGCCCAGAGGGAGGGAGGCAGAGGAGGGAGCAGAGGATTCCAGTACCCAGTCAGGAGTGGCTGGAGGTGAGGATGGAGCCGTGCCCAGGGTGTGTGCCGGGCTTGCGTGCTGAGCAGACAGAGCTGACAGCTCCTTGTGCTCCCCCCTGGCCCCATCCCCTTCAAACTGTGTGCCAAGGTCAGGCAGAGGTAAGGGACTTCAGCTGGATTAGCCGTTGCTGGGGAAGCAGTAAAGCAGAGGAAGGGTTTTGCTGGGGGAGTGGGAGAGCAGTCTAGGGCAGTGAGGGGGCAGCTCCAAGGTGGTGAGCAAGGACAGAGCAGCTGGTCTGGCTCTCTGCGTGGTGGGCAGGGTGGGGGACAAGTACAGGGCCGTGCTAAATGAGGGCTGGTGACAGCGCACTGTCAGAGTGGGTCCGTGAGTGAGAAATGAGGCATTGAGGGACAGTGGGGATGAGCCTGGAAAGGATTTGAAGGGGTGAGATGAGGTTGCACAGGCTGGCCAGGTGCAGGTAGTGGTTGGCAGGGGGAAGTGGCACTTTCAGGACAGGGTTTGTCTGTGCCAAGGCAGGTGGAGGGCGTGCAGGCAGAGCCCGCTCCTCTGCCAGGCTGTGGAGCAGAGAGGAAGGCACAACGCAGTGTGGAGCTGGGTGCCAGGGCATGCAGCACCAAGCTGTGGAGTGTCCTCCCCCTCGTCATCTAATCCTTTGTCTCCTTGGTGCAGCTGCCAGGTTTCAAAGCCTTTTTCATGCTCTCAAGTCACATTTTCAAGCACTTCGATCACCACAAACTGCCTGCTTTGCTTTAGAGACAGACCCTCCCATTTCCAAGCAGTTGTTTTGCCCCAGACCAAAGCTGGGAGCTGCAGTGCTGGCATTGGCATCTTCAGGGAGGAGCACACTTCCTGCCTTTGATGGGGAGTGAACTGCTGGTGCCTGCAGGGCTGCTTCATCACACCTCTGGTTTGCACCCTCTGGAAAAGTGAATCCAGGGTCTCAGGAGTCCCCTACCAGCCCTCGAGACATTTATGGCTGAAAGCCATCTCTGGGGGCCTCCAAGGGATCCAGAGCTTGTTCCTTTTCTGCAAACACTTTTATCACCTGCCTGGTGCTGAGCCTCTAAGAGGCCAAGATTGGAAGGGGAACCAAAGTCCTGATGTCCACCCTGCTTCATGTGGAAGCCTCGATGAGGTGGGGATTTGGCACAGTTGTCTTCCTCCCCATCCTCCCTCCTATCCTGCCTCTGCTTTGCTTTGTTTCTTCCTTGCTGCTCTCACCTTCGCCAGCTCTGTCTCTGCTCGATCTGCCTGCAACTAACCCCTGGCTGACGCTGCCTCTTGCTCTCCTCCAGGGCTTAGCCTGGCTGCTGAGGCAAGTCCATCACTTCTCTCTGCCCTGGTCCCCTTGGGACTGAGAGCTGCTGAGGAGTGTGTGGATGAGACCCCCGGGGTCAGCACGAGCTGTGCTAGGCACCCTCCACCGCACGACAGGTCTGGCTGGACTTGAGGAGCTAGAGGGTCTAGTGGGAAGGAAAGAAGGACATGTTTCAGTGTCCCCAGCAGTGCCCTGGTGTCCAGGGGAGCTCTGCACCAGCCACAGAGCAGGCAGAGGGGGAGAGGGTGCTGTTTGGGATGTGGTGCTCCTGTCCTTTATGCACCACTGCCTCCACGTGCCCTGTCCCACACGGCTGTGGGGACAGCTGTGTGCCAGCCCCTCTGCTGGGGATCCGACGTGCCACTGCCAGCTCGCAGCAGTTGAAGGTGAAAGCAAGGGGTGCGAGGTTGGTCCAGCTAGGAGGAAGAAAGGGGCATGACAGCATGCACAAGGCATGGCACTTACAGGGTTGAGCTTGGACAGGGATTTCCGTGTGGGCACAGAGATCGTTCAGGGGCAAGAACAGCAGGAGCTCAGTTGTACACATGGGCCAGATGAAGGGAGAGCCTAAGAGGAGCAGCAGCAGGCCAGAGGTCTCTTCCAGGCTGGGCTGCCTCCGGGAGCAGGTGGGGGGAGCCATCTCCTGAGGCACCGCTCCGCTCCGTCCCTGCTGCACGCGCAGAGCTCAGGCCTGTGTCCCCTGAGGGGCTGTCAGGGCCAGGTGTGCCTCGGGCTCCTGCCCCACGCTCTGCCCTCTGGGGACAGGGGCAGGTGCCCACAGGCCGAGGGGGTGCTGCCAGGGCCGGCTGGGATGCTGCCAGCCTCGTGCTGCACCGTGGGTGTACACATGTAAATGACCCCTCCTAAGTCAGCGCTGCCTCCAGGACTCCTCTCTAGCCTCTCACTTTTGTTATGGACCTTGACAGGGGTTTTATAGCTATATTTTTTGTCCTTTCTTTTCCTACAACTGTCGTATTACTAACTGTTGACTCAATCTATCTGGGAAGCCAATCTGTCAATGTAAGTGCACTTAACCCTTGGGTGTTGTCATTAGTCAACTGGCTTTTGCTAAATAAATCTTTCTATTTCTCAAGGCTTTCTGTTGTCTCTTTCTTCTCACTGACTCTCTTTCTGTACTTCCTTCCCTCTCCATGCTGGTGCCAGCACCAGCAGTAGCATCCTCTGGCCTTGCAGAGACCCCCTCTAACCTAAGCTTCCTCTCCTGTGGTACCCCTGCTTGTGGTGCTGACCACAGGATGCCCACGAGAGCAAGGTGCCCACGATACTGCTGGGAGTCGAGGTGTTTCAGTCTTGCCCTTCAGTCACTGCACAGCATGGGCTTGTCTCAGGGCTGATCCAACAGCTGGAGGGTGCCAGGGGCTTCCTGGCATCTGCAGAGCTCCCCACAGAGATCGGCACTTCCAGGGGCTCGGGAAATTTCTGGCAGCTGGAGAAGGAAAAATAGGGAAGAGCCTCTCTTAAAGGATGGCAGAAGCGTTGTGTAGGCAAAAGCAGCGCGCAGGCAGGAGCTGGCTGCTCCTGAAACAATTCATTCACTGCTGGCAGCAGTGAGGGAGCAGTGCCCTCCCGTGGCAGCTGCCTGGCTGCTGGGGCTGCACGGACACCCCGGGGGCTGCAGCCTCCCCTGCCCCGAGCTCCTGCTCCCCCAGGACCTCGGGCCTGCGGCAGAACCCCCTGCAGCTGTAGCCCTCCTGGGAGCTGTGCTGGGTCTGGGTCTTGAGCAGCCGTGGTGTGGGGAAGATGGGGCAGCACAACGGGCACTGGTAGCCACACTGGAGCACAGGCTGGCACTTGGAAGCACTGAGTTTGTCCTGGACCATAGTGCTGGCTCTGCTGCTGGCCAGCCTGTCCCTCTCAGGGGCTGGAAGTCACCTGAGGAGCCAGAAGAGAGCTCTTCAAGAGGTTGTCAGGCTGCTCACGCTCCCGAGAGCTGGTGTCCAGGCTGCAGGAGAGGCTGCCCAGGCACTGCTGGGTGGCTCTCCTGGTGCAGATGAATAGCTGTAGGATGAACCCCAGGGCTGGTAGATGCTGCAGGTGCAGGCAGGGAGCTCGCTGTTCAGCAGGACTGTGGGGCCACAGAACGCAGAGGAAAGGGCCTGCAGTGAGCTGGGGGTCCCTGTAAGAGTCCAGCCCACCACGAGGTTGGAGCAGTGCTGGGAGCCCTTCCTCTCTGCCTGTCCCACGGGATGTGGAGGTGGTTGTCTCTGTCCCAGTATGTGCCCCTGGGATGCAAAGGTAGAGGATACAGCGAGGCCCCAGAACAGCACCAGGCTCACCCAGGAACTAGCTGGAGCCATCACACAGACCCACTCTGACATGGAGGCAGCCATGGGGGTTTGAGCTGGCACTCCTGGGGGCAACCCCCACAGTTTCAAGGACTCTTGCTGGGAAGCCAGGGTGGAGAAGCCAGCGTAGCTCAGAAAGAGCCCTTTCCTCTGCAAGCACCTGCTGCCACCACAGAGACCCAGCCTGGGCTGGGCTGGGCTGAGGGAGCTGTGGTGGGGTGGGTGGTGCAGACCCCACACCGTGGGTATCCCAGGATAAGGCCCTGTGGCTTTACCAAGGTGTGGCTGACAAGGGAGCCCCATGTGAGTCCCATCTCTTCAGGCAGCATGGCGTATCTGGGCAGGGGCATGGCAGCACACCTCACCTGGCAGTGTGGAAGGGACAGGACTGTTCCCTTGCCATTCCCCTGGTAAATGCTCGCTTGCTCTCTCTCTCTTTTTCACAACCTGCTTCCCAAGTCTTGGTGTCAGGTAAGAGAAGCTCTCGGTGTGTTGGCAGCGCCACTGTGGGGCCCTGGGCTCACTGCTGTCACAGTTGTGACATGAAAATAACACAACTCACACACATGATGTTCTAGCATCTGAACAGGAAAAGACTGCTTTATTTTTCAGACCTTAATTTTTATAGAATTTTAAAAGTGACAGTGGATTGGAGGATGACATTGTCACCTTTCCAACCACACTGGTCAGACAAACAGTCCATCAAAATTCTTCTCCTACATAGAAGATTGTAAACAATCATTAGTTACATGAAAGTGTGTGAGAAAATCCATTACAAGAATGTAAACATCAGAAGGTTTAGAAAATCTCAAAAGACCAAGGCGACACACTGCTACCCTATCTTGCCCCACGCTGGTCCCCTGTGCATGCACTGCCCTGTGCAGCCCTGGCATAGCCTGGCTGCCCACAGCCTCTGCAGGGCTGTAGGAACATCCTCCCGGTCCCCAAAATTGTGTTCCCACGGTGCTGCTGGGCCGGCCCTGCTGGGATTCCCCCCTCCAGCCTGACTCACATCCTCTCTGTTCCCCTCCAGTGGACCAGAGCATGTTTGAGAACGCCGGCGCAGCGCCCACGCCACGGGCCCAGCCCGTCCCTGCCGCGGCGGGCGCCCC
>VZRH01001282.1:851665-865589 GCA_013397555.1 Urocynchramus pylzowi | reverse complement strand
TTTTTTTTTTTTTTTTTCTTTTTTTTTTACAAGCCAAAGTAAAACTACCAAAACCCCTCAAACATCTCTTTTTCTCACAAAACAAATAACTACCTAGATATTTGCCTTGAATTTTCAGGTAAAATCAGTATTATCCAGCTGGCCTTTGGCTTACACCATGTTTCCTGGAATATATCCCATGGTAGAAGGAAATCATTCTGTCAGCGGAGATGCCGTGTTACCTTCTGAATGCACATTATAAGTGCACAATGGCCATTACTTTGCTGTTTGTGTTGTTTGGTTTGGTTTTATTTTGTTTCATTTTGGCTACACTGACTGGGATGTCATAAATAAAAGCAGAGTGTCTGTCTATCATGGAAGGTGTGTGCCACATATGCATGTGTGTATGAGATATGTCTGAGAAAAAATTATCCCCCTTCTCATTTTCTTTAAATGAATTGCAGTCTGCTGAGTTTTATGTTAGAAGAAAAGAAAACAAGCCTCAGTTTCTTCCCCAAATTCCTATAATGCATAACTCACTTCAATTTGCCAAAATTGTCACTCTTTTCATTACATGACAAGCTAAAAGAAGGTTTTAGGGTTAGATAAAGCTATTCTGATAAACTTTTGTGGAGTAGTTTCAGTAAGAACGTACTTTGTAATGCAAGATGGATGAAGCATAAAAGATTCCATTGGAAAACAAGTATCTATTGTTAAAAGTGCTTGCTATTGCAAAAAATTTGTCTTTACCCACTTGACAAAAACACTCTGGACAAAATCAAAATGAATCAAAATAACACCTGCCACTTGTTCCTTACTTACAGTAAAAATTCAATGAGAAACTTCAGCTGTAAAACTACTTTCAGATAAACTTGCATAGCATTGTTATACAGCTTTCAGATCGGTAATATTATAGGATTCTTTGAATGAGAAAATTATAATTTTGGCTATTTTCTTATGTCCCAGGTTCTAAGAAGAAATTCTAAAACCCTTGCCACTTCAAAAATATAAATAAAAGGGTGCTTTCTGCATCAGAAGCATTGAAGCAGGCTGCCCAAGCAAGTGGTTGATACCTCCCTGCAGGTATTTAAAAGACATGTAGATGTGGAGCTTAGGGATATGGTTTTGTGGTGGTCTTGGCAGTGCTGGGTTAATGGTTGGACTTGAAGATCTTAAAGGTCTTTCCTAACCTAAATGATTCTCTAAGTGTATGATTTATGCAATGCACCTTGAACATTGCTGCACCACACAGCATTGGTATATTGTTCCTGGAGCAAATATGGTTGGTTGAAATGATTATGTTGTTTGAACTAAAACCTGTGGATTTCCAGGACAAAAAACTTCTGCCAGTTCACACTGAAACACTCGTTCATCCTCTTCCAAAAGTTCTAACAAATATTGATTCTTAGTTTCACAGAGAATTTCATAGCAAGGAAGGTATCATTAAGAAAATATCATGATGTTGAGCTGCAGATCTGGAACATCAGACCACCTTATGCAAATAGCCATAATAGCAAAAAGGAGGAACTGTGTTGATAAACTAGTGCACATAATTATTGGATTTCTGCTGGAACAAAGCAAACCACTCTGATGAGAAACAGTTCATAGGCAGTGTGATTTCAGTAAGTAGTACAGAACATTTACATCACAGCGCACGCTTTTTGAGAGTAAATACATATTATACTGCATGGGAAAAAATATGCAGGCATACTGGCATATGAACATGAACATGTTCATATGAACATGTATAGATTTGCATGAGAACACAGAAAAAAATCACAGCACAAATAATGCCAAGTTACTGTCTGAGGATGAACTGGGAAGGATAATCATTGAGCAGCAACTTTGTTCCACAACTCTCTGCTAATTATTCTAATACTACAACCACTCCCCTAGTTTCAGCCTGTTTCCATGGTATCTGAACCTCTGAACACTATAAAAATGATCAATTACTTAGGATGTCTTTATGAAGAAAATGCAGAGGTTGCAAAGGTAAGTACTGCAGTCAAGAAATTAACAGCCAAGGTTGCTTGCACAGTTTTAACTCTTGCCCTTTATGAATATATATTATAGCCCTTTACCTGCAGATTGCTTCTTTGACTATTTCACATGTTCCTCCAAGTAATATATTTTAGTCTTCAGATAATGGGCCATCCACTGAACAAATTACTTTTTGTTTAGGTGTTTAAGCAACATAACTCTGACACAAATGCATTATTTTAACATTTCAGCAGTTTTTTCCTGGAACAAATACCATTAGCAATGTAACTGTTAGAACTTTTCTTTCAGCTAGTTTGATGTTTTTTCTGTAATTTGCTCTCAGTTTTCTTCCCCTTAAGCCTTGATATAGTTCCATTAAATCATTGGACTGGGTTATATTCACTTTTTTAAAAAACTATTTAGTCACAAAACCTCTATTTAAAATGCAAACAGTGGATTTAGCCATGTGATTCTATCAATGTTATGGTCAGAGTAATGCCACCTCTTTCTTCCTATGTGGTATCCATCTGTTTTACACCCAAGGAATGTGCTATAACTTGCAGCATGTCATTGCCGGGGAGTGAAGAGGTTTCCCTCCTGCTGTAAATACACTCTACAGAGAGTGATGTATCAGCAAAGAAAAGAGAAAGAAAGAGAAAAACCACAAAACCACATTCTGATCAGTATAGAGGTTTTGTGTGTTCTCTTCAAAGGAAGGATTCTGATTTAATTTCATGTATATCGAGTTTTATCCCAGATGACTCAAATTGGTGAAAGATTTTTTAATTGAATAGGTAGGTCAGCTGTATGGTTAATTCTTTGGGGAAAGACTGAAGTCTATAAAATGCATAGGAAAAATATAATTTTCATTAAAAGAGCTTAATGAGCTGTGCAACCTCAAATTTTAAAAGCTCTTTGATTTACACCCTGGTTCTAGTTAGTCCCCTTCACAACCAGGGGGTTGACATTGCAGCAATAGCCCTTGTTATTCTCTGGCTGCCATGCTCTGCAGGGCTCATCATGGACAGGACGAACACACAAAGCCAGTTTCTAGGTAGTGAGAGTCAGTGTAGTGCCTTAAAGTATGCGTAGCTGCAATGAGTATCATCAGCTCTTCCATAATCTCTATTTATCCTCTGGAGAAAGAAATCATCATTAGAAAAATGATCTCATTGCTGTAGTGCTCACTGGAAGAGGTTTGCAATGATATTGTTGCTGTGGTTAGGCTAGTTTTATACTGGTTAATGTGTTAACTTTGCTTGCAGATCTAAATATGTGTCATGGTTCTTGAAACCAGAACTGTTCAAATATGGAGCAATGTAAAGGAATTTCACTACAGTGTTGCTCAAGAGATGCTGAAATTGAGGCAGCTCTTTGAAAATGCTGAAAAAATACTTAAGCAACAGCACAGGCTCCCCCTTTCCGACAAAATGCACTTTGGAGAAGCTGTGTTTCATCTTTCCCATTAAAATATGTGAACAATCATAAGGCGACAGAGAAAAAAAGCAAACAGCCTTTTTATGGCTCTGTGTAGCGAGCTCTCTGACAAGCTGACCCCAAGCAGCTGCCAGGTATCCAGCCTGGCTGCCACCCCATCCACCTGCTCTCTGCTCTGTACCAGGCTCCTGCTGGCTGGTTCACAAAGAATCTTCCAGCTGTTTGCTGCCTGCTGGCCTGGCCACATGTTGGCTGCCAGTTACCAGGCTCCTGCTGCCCTGTTCACCTGCTGGCATCATGCTGCTTTCCTGATGCTCTGAATCCCCTGCTGAGTGGCAGTTGGTATTCTTTCACTGTCTTCACCTTTTTATACATTTCATTTCTAAATGCATGACTGCATTTTCATATATCTGTAACACACACACACACAACACACTGGCATCTTCTCTGCCCCTCTGCCTGCTTTTTTCCTGCCCATGAATCTGCTTGAATAAGCTGGTGTGGAGCAGCAGGTTCCATTTAACATCCCAGCTGCACGCTGACATTATCACCGGTGTCAGTTTGTAAGCACATCTACAGTAATTGTTGCTGAGACAGCAGGTTTTGCTATGAGATTCAGCAAGCCCAGTGATTTCTCTCCACACGGAGCTTCAGAAGCAATGCTTACAGTCCTTGCAGTTTTTTGATTCCATGTAGAATCCAAAATGTATCTCTGGGATTTTTCCACTCTTTGGAGTGGACATTTCTCCTATTAACATAACTTTTTAGAAAGGAAATTAAAGCAAACTAGAACAGATTTCACTAACAGCCATTGCCTTTTTTTTTTTGTTTCTTGTTTTGCTGACAAAATGAAAAGCAAAATGAAAAACATAAAACATAACTCACCATTTTTCACAACCAATCAAGTCCAATAGCCTTTATCTTTCTCTGAAGAAGCTAAATCCTACTGTGAAAATAGGAGCAGCCTTACACTTCTACAGCTAGGGATACAGTTGTTTAGGAAACAATAAAGTGAAAAGGAGCAAGATAGTGTTAATATAAGGTATAGAGTTTGAACACAAGTATTAACATTAGATTGACTGCCCTCCCTTTACATGAAATCTATTTTCAATTCCTCTTTGATGGAGCAATAGAAGTTACACAGTCTTTAAGGATGCAATGAACAGGCCATACAGTTAACATGAAACATACTGTAATACTTGTGTTGTGAATGATCTTATAACATCCAAAGGCAGATATTCTGTGGAAATCTCTGGGGCTCTTTGCAGGGTGAAATTCTACTGAACATGACAGAGTGAGTCCTGGGATTCAAATTCAAAAGCTAGATATAGGAAGGTATTTAACACTAGGCTGAAGTATGTATAACATTGCAGGCTGCTTGAAAATATGATTGATTTCAGATACAAAGCTTAAGCTGCACATTGGGAGATTAGTATTTTGGCTAGCTGGCCATTACTGTAATTTCTGATAAGAACTTAGCTTAATTAACCTAGGAGATTTCTAGTGTATCTACAGTCACAGGAATAAAAAGTTTTAAAGGCCACCACAAGAATAAATATTTATAAATAGTAGACAAGATTTAAAGCTTNTTTTTGGGGGGGGGGGAGGGGGGTTTAGTGGGTTTTGGGCTTGTCTTTGACCATTGAATGAGGAGGTTCACAGGTATTAAATTTATTTGTCATCAAGTACAGTTGCTCATGAGCTGCATGTTCCTGACAAGCCTGGAGAAAAATACATCCGCCTAGCCTTGCAAGGAGCATCACGTTCAAGTGCTGAGCCATGCAGTCAAATCTTGTCTGCTCTTTATCCTTGCTAGTGCAGCAACTTTATGGCTGTGGACTTAAGATGTGCTTTTGTGGATGTATATAGGATGACTATAAGCCCTGTTAGTGTAAAAATGGGAAGCTCTGTAACCTCTCTGAGTTGGTGTCTACACCTGAAAGATTTGTTTACCAGCCAAACATCACCTAGAGTGCAGAAACAGCTGCTTTAATCAGGTAGAGACAAATGACTGCTTTAATGACTATTGTAATGACAACAGAAACTTGGGGAGGCTCATAGAACCTTTTATTTTATTCTCCATTGTTTTATTTCACATCCAGAGAAGTTTTTTAAAAGTACCGGTAAGAGAATGAAGCTAGTCTACCCTAGGAGTTGTGATGGAAATTAATGTTTTCTTAAACATGATCTCTGAAAATTACTTTCTACAAGACATCTCTGACTAAGCATTTTGTGAAAGTTCATTTAACCTTTACAAATAAATATTAGATAGCATTTTGGCAAACTATAATAACACCTCTAACTAAACCTGCTATTTGTCTCATTTAAAAAACCAACAAAACAAAACCAGGAAATAGGAAAATTTCCTGAATAATTTACAAATCTTTAAACTACTATCATCATGTAAAATGCAAAAACTGCTGATGCCTATGATGAATCCCCAAATTCACACAAAACTGTTTTTTTTTTTTTCCAAAATAATGCATCTTATGAATTTATAAATAAATAAAACTGGAACAAGGAATAATCATAGAATTATGGAAAGGTTTGGGCTGGAAGGGACATTTAGAAATAATTTAGCCCAATGCCCATGCAATAAAGAGGAACATCTTCAAATAGAACCAGTAGCTAAGAGACCTGTCTAACCTGACCTTGAATGTTTCCAGGGTTGGGACACCCAGCTTCTCTCTGGGCCGCTTGTGGCACTGTTCTACCTCACTAAAAAATTCCTCCTTACATCTAGTAGACATTACCTGTCTTCTTTTAGTATGAAATCATTACCCCTTGTCCTGCAAAAACAACCCCCAAACTTCTATTACTAGTATTATTTATAAAAAGACATCTTTTTCTGCATGTTTAGAATTCAGCCCTTTGCAATTTGAATCTAAAATGTGCACAAACAATGGCTACTTGTATGTACTTGTCCCTCTCACTCATATTGACTGATAGTAAGGAAATGGTTGTTTAGAATGGATATAATTAATGACTACAACTTAATTTATGACTGCAAAATTGAAGGCTAAATCCTGAAACAGACCCTATGCAAACGGACTTTAAATGTGCATATGGCATGTACATATTTGCATATGGTAAAGACTAGGTAGCCTAATTTCACTTCTGTTAAAGCTGCCCAATGCACATATGTTGGTGGCTCAGTGTACTACAGAAATGATGCACTAGATCCTTAACTATTAGTGAAAAATATCTGCTATTGTATTGTGCTGCAGTGTGTCCCACTGGCTCCACAGGCACAAAGGTATTAGATCTAAAATGAGTTGATGAAAACCAAAACAATTTCTCCAGCTGCCCCAACCTCTAACTACTAAAATACCTTCTTGTAATATGTCTTTCTATATTTTAAGTTTCCCTAAGATAAGAAGGCAATTTCACGTCTTATTAATTGGCAATATAATTTGACATTTTCTTTCTGAAATGTGAAATAATAAAAAATATTTTAAATGAAAAATAGAGTTTCCTAGAGATTCAGAATTCACATCTCTTTCAATGTTTATATTTCCTACTCATCTCTGTGAACCTTACAATAATCTTAACCACCTTACTCAGATCTCTGCTAGCTTTCCATTTGCAACATCTTTAAATGTTGACTGTGTGACTCCTAATTCTCTAGATTACCTCTATACCATTCCTCTCCCAGTGGATTTTTCTTGCTAATGGATTGCAGCAAGTTGGTTCAGCAGAGATTATGGCAGATTTAAGTTTTCTACATGAAATAAAACCTTACTTTTCAGCACAGGATAACAGAGAGACAGAAGAGTCTTTGGGAAAAGAGACAAAGGGAGAAAACAGCATTCAATATCCTACCAGCAGCACTGCAAGAAGAAACTTATGTGTGTAAGTTCATACTTAATACTCAGTGGATCCTAATCAAATGTTGTAGATAGGTTGCACTTGGCTTCTGGGCTTGTAATGAAAAGAGCTTTGTGCAGACAGAATTTAGATTAAAATCACCTTCTTTTTTCCCTGATAATATTCAGAGTTGTCATTTTTGCAGAAAGGAAGCCTAAAATCAAGTTTGTAATAGAAACACAAAAATATTGTATTTGGTAAACAAAGACTGTGATCCATTGAAATGCAACTTCAGAAAAAGGGAGAGTTTTCTTTGCCTGTCACGCACAATGAAAGATGTGCTTTCCCTTGAATGCCCCTATTCTCTCACCCTCCTAGCCCTGGAGGCTCTGTTCTCCACTATCTGCAAATATGGAATGATGAGTGGAAGGTCAAAACTTGCATCGTTGGGAATATAAAGAAAGCATCTTTTATCTGCAGGTTAACATTCAAACTGCCTGCATTGTTTTTTGGCATTTTGAAACGGGAACTTCATGGTATCCTGAGAGTTGCTTTAATGAATTTTTCTGGCACCGAGACTCTTCTATGCTTGAAGGCTTTTTCTTTTCTTGACTCCAGGGTACAAAGACACTTGCAAGGTTACACCAAGCTGTAATAACATGATGTCACCAGCTCTTATTAAAGAATAAGTTTTATGCTGGTGGAGGAATAGATCAGGGCAATTCCTGAGGAAAGAAGTGTCAGCTCTTCCCAGACTTCCTCTCCACAGCAGGTCCATCATAAATCCTGGGCTACACCACTCCATTCCCCAGATGTCTCTGTGAAGTTCTAGCTCTTGGGATGTTTACAGGCACACAATTAATTTCTCCACCCAGCAAACGAATGGTCATGCTGCAGTGCTGCCAGTATGGAAATGCATCCCTTTACTGTGGGACAAGCCAACCTGGCAACAAGTTCTGCCTCATGATGACCTTCAGGGACTAAAAATAACAATTGATAAGAACATGCTGCTTCCTGGAAATTGCCTTTTTTTTTTTTTTTTCAGAAATTGTAAGATGGAAGGGGGCAAATCAAATTTTATGTTGGAATTTTAATGGTTTGGTTGTCTTATTTATTTACACATTTACGAGGATCAAGTTATAACACCTCAATTTACCTGATCTCTAAAAATAGCTATACTCACTATATCCTTTATTTCCCTTTACTGCTGTTACTGTTCATCTGTAAATGTATCTACTCCTCTGGTTGCTGTTGCAACATAAAGAACATCATTCATTCTACAGCTAAAAACCTTCTTACAGCTTTTAGCTTAAATGTATCTAGTGTTGTCTATGTTTATTTGCTTTTGCACCACAGTTATCTGTTTGCTTAAGTATCACTCTTCCAGTATTTACACTCCATTTAAAACCAGCAGTTATAGCTCATTTAGGCCCCTTTCTAGGCTAGGTAAACCAATACATTTTAATCTCCTTACAAGACACAATCTTCTTATCCACAGGACTTTGTAACTGTTTACCTACTAGTTTTCACAACAAAGTTAATTTTTCTTGTTTCAAAATGCTTTCTGAATATGTCTATTCATAGAATCATGGAACAGCCCAAGTGTGAAGAGATCTCAAGAGTTCACTTTGCCCCATCTTTCATGGGAACAGGAGCCAGATGAAGTCATCTAACACAGTGTCCAGTAGTGTCTTGAAAGCTCCTAGTGGGTAGGGACACCACCATGTCCCTGAGCAGGCTGTTCAAGTGAAGGATTATTCTTGCTGTAAAAAAAATTCTTTCTTATAGCTAAGTGGAACCTCTCCCAGTGGAACTTGTAGCTTTTGCCTCTTGTCTTCTCCATGTGGCTCTTTGTGAAGAGAGAGCCACCATTCTCTTTGCAGCCATCTTTAAGTGTTGGAAAACTGATGTGCCCACCCCTCCCCACCAGGAACACTGAGAAATGACCCTCAGAGGTGAGGAGCTGCTGGCCTGCCCTCATCAATCTCCATTTGCATCCAAAGAAGAAGGGGGAAAAAAAGGAGATTTAGGAGCAAGATCAGTATTGAAAGAGCATGTCGTTTTTCTTTTCCCTGTGCTCCTCTGGAGGTGGGACACTCAAGGCAAGTATGGGAGTAAATCCTCCTAGCTACCTGGATGTAAATCAGGAGGAAGATGATGGATTTATGGTAATCCAGACTGATTTACACTCCCGTGTCTGGTCCCTGCAGGTCAGTGTGTGGCCCTGGGGAGGGCCTGTGATGATCCTTATCTTCTCCAGGGAGAAAAGACCTAAACTCCTTTAGCTGGTAGATTCAATTTACAAGACAACACTTAGAATGTGTTCAGCTACCTATTTTTCTGCCTTCATGGCTAGCAAAACCCATCTATTGCTTTATTATTTCTTTCATTCTTTAGAGGAGGTTTTGCATCACAGTTCCTGACTGCAAAGAGAGACTATACCAAATGCAAAAACAGAAGAGAAGTTTAAAGAAAATCTATACTTCTTATTTGCAACACTGAAAAGTTCTGAAATATTCTTGAAATAGACCCTGAACCTAAACTACAAAGGCTTACAGAGCTACAAAGAATGTTCTCAGTTTTTCCCAAGAGGTTGCAAGAAATCAGTTTTTTGAGTATAAAGAAGCATGTGCCCCACATACATGTGTGGAGAAATAAGAAATTATTAGCTTGAGCTGCTTCTTAATGGTAATTTCCCTTGATCATAATAAATACCATATTTTTTTTTTCCATCTATGCTTTCTACATCAAACTTTCAACCCAAAGATGTTATTTGAGCATGCAGAGATGTACCTACTGCTCTGATAGTTACTCTCAACATCTGGAATTTGGCCAATGCACAATTTCAATGAATTTATTTATATTTGCACTAATCTACTGTCCAATATTTGCCAGCTTTACTTTGTCTATAAAGACACTATTACAGGATTTGGAGGACATACTCTCTAATATTAAATAGAAATAAAGAAACTTTAATGTAACATTGAGTCTCAATAATCAAGCATACCCAAGTCAGGAGATTCAAATGATGGTATGCAATGGTAACTCAATTTAAATTGCCCATCCTGTAATATTATGTCATGCATTATTCAAATTCATACTTAAAGGTGAAAACATTGTAAACCACAATTGTTCAAATAGGCTAAGGAGAGGGAGTAATTTTGCTTCATAGACTAGAAGAGATCTAAAAAGGCAGTGCCCAAATGCAAAAGGTTAAATTCAGACTAGGGGATGGATTTTAGAATTACTGAGGATATTATAGTTTATGACACTAAGATGTCTGAATCATTCCTAGGAGATTTCTGTCCAAGCTGTCATAGAGCTCATATTTATAAAGCTACTATGCAAAATTTGAAAACAAAAAAAGTATGATATTTTAAATAACCTGAACTTTCTCAAATAGCTTTGAATCTAATATGCAAAGTGAAATGTAGCCTTTAACATAGAATATCACCTTTTATGCCTTAGAAGTAATTACCCAAGAATATTATCTTGTCACAGAAATAATGTGATTTCAGTAAAGCCAAAACTTCAAACATTACCATGTCAAAAATCAAATCAAAATTGTCTTTGCTTAGAAATATCAAATATCTAAAACTTGTTTAACAGAGGTAGGGTTTCAGTTACCTATATATAGGCAACTAATACCAGTTTAGATACTCTGGGATATTTTCCTTCTGTCTCAGCTGATCCTTCACAGCAGCATTAGTCTTTCATATGTCCCAGGTCCTATCTGTCAGCCTTTTGACATGTCTCTGATACCCTGGAGCATCTGGACAGATTTCTTAACGTTTGCACTGGATGAATCCTTTTCTGCTTGTAAAACTTAGGAAAATTCCTACAGTCAGCCTTAGTTCTTTCAAACATTCATATTTTTATTTAAATCTCAGGATAAGATCCACATTCATTTTAGAAGTTGTCTGATGTGTATCTTAGACCCTCAATTTCTCAGCCTGTAAAGAAGACAAGATGATTGAAAGAAGCGTGAACATTTCCATACCACATTATTTCTCACACAGCAGCATGCATACAAAAAGCACTGATAGCTTCATAAAAACTTTTGGGTCTGTGAAGATCCAACCTTAGCAATGCAACCTTAGCCACTCTTCAAGCTAATTTAAGGTTTAATTCTCTGTTCATACTTTACTTATATGTCCCCTTGCCATGTACAAAACCAGTAACAGGACCCTGGAGCTGAAAGGATGTGGCGAAAGGCCATGGTAGAGCTCAATTCTCTGCCCTTGCAAATGGTTTCAACCTGATTAATTCCAGGGAAATTGCTTTACTGATTTGGACTGTTATTCTGGTGTAGATGAGACCAGCACGTAATCCAGTATTTACTGCACATAGTGCAGCAAATGGGATGGTGATGTTACTGCTCTGTATGAAGACACCACAGAATATTAAACTCAATATTAGGAATAGCCCTGTATTCTCATGATCTGCAGAATATTCAGATAACAGCAAACAATTTATTTTTTATATCAAACTGCTAGTGCCTGCCTTTACAGTTGTCATATACCCTTCTCATTCAAGGAAACATAATTTTCTCCTGGAAGGCAGCAGAATTTCTGTCTCAGGCTGAGCATGAATAAACAACAAATGTTATAGCCCATACAATAATTTTATAAACTATCATGTTTTGGAAAACTGAGTTTAAGCTATAAATGAAGTTACTGTTCATCCAAGGAAGAACACAGTAATGGGCAACATCAGGAACCTTTGGGGGATTTCAGTATTCCTGGACTTAAAGTAATAGAGCTGTCCAAGAAACATCCGCTGGAGGAATTAACCAAGTAAATATAATTTTTCTCCCACCAAAGCTGTTTAATTAGGTGGGCTTAAGAAAGTCTAGAATTATACTCACCATTCTAATTCATATAATACAGGTTTAAATGCAAAACAATTTATTAGAATAGATTGTTCGGCTATGCTAGAAATATATTGTACTTTGAATTGTACTTTACAGAGCTGCTTTTATATTCATTGTAATTTATAAGAATATTTTATCACAAGGGGAATCCTTAGGCACTTGTGTGTCATTAGAAGGGTGGTAAGAGAAAAAGTAAAGGCTAGCCTAAAGAGTAGAATATAATAACTTCATTAAAACAATAAGATAGATGTATTTATCAAAGACTGTATCTCTATTATAGGGATCTACTCATTACCTGTTTCTCACTGTTAGACTTTATACACACTTGCATTATCATCTGTTATGTATTTTCTTTCATGCAAATCAAATGCAGATATTACATATTAATTATATTTGGCTGAAGCACCTCAAAATATTTAATTTTTGATTGAAATAAATCAATATTGTAGCATAATGCAGCTGAAAAAACATTTCACTAAAACATTGGTAAAAGCTACTTAATGGCTCTTCAAGTTTTACTAAAACTTCACTTTGATATTGATTTGACTCTCTTTTGTCACACTTTCTATGTCTGATGATATGAGTACTGATCTGAGGTACATCTATGTTTAAAGCTCTTAACTCTTGAATTGGGGATATCTAACCTCAAATATACCTTGAAACTTAATATCAATTTTGACAGATGGCCAAGGCCCAAGCTGGTGCTTCCACTGAAAAAACTGCAAAACTCTTGTGATAAGACAAGCTGTGCTCTGAAAGCTTTCTCCTATGAAGACATGTAAATTTACTTTTGAAATTACTCATTCACAGTTGATTCCTTTTTAAAAAGGGGAAGACAAGCTCAAAACAAAGGCCTGGCAACAGCAAAAAATATTTTCAATTTTCATTCCAATACAAAAGCACATTCTTTTATCTTAAAGACTGACATGGAATCCAGTACTTGTCCTCTGGCCTTCTGTAGTAACAATCACAAGTTAATGAAACAAGTTAGGAACATCAAAATTGCTTAGGCTGCAAGTCATATTAGTTAGCCTTATCTCTCAAAGACATAAGGTTATTATGTTCAGTGAGTTTTACAGAACTGTGTGATTTTCAGATCAATGGACATTTCTTGTGTTCTGAAGCAGCTCTGCAGGATCTTTCTTAAACTCTGTGGTGCATCTACAAGCCAGTGTCTGACATTGCTATCATTGTTCACTGTATTTTGGTGATTTGTATTACCCACTATCTGTGAGGTAACAACAGAAAAAACATGCTAGGCATTCTCAGAGAGATGTCCAGCTTCAAAGCTCTTCAGAGATTACCTCTGCTCTCTGATATGTTGCCCCCTGCCCCAAGATGTGAGCAAGTAGAAAAGTGATACATCCAGCTGTTGTTACCATAGTAAAGTAGTCTTTCCACCTGCTCCAAGATCTCAGAACAAGCCAAGTAACATCAATAAAAAGTCTGGATTATCAGTTAATTTTATTTGGGTATTAGGTGTTGATTTTGAGGAGTGCAGAATGTTTCACTACCGGTAATAATGGCTAATAATTGATAAGTGCTCATTTTTACTGACTACTATACAATGTATTCCCCATCATTGAGGACCACTCAAGTAGTTCAAGTCCCTCTTCAAGGCATGAAGCTGAATGGAAACAAATGGATCTTCTGATTTCAAGAAAATTAGTAATTGTTATCTGACCAGGATTAAAAATCTGCATAAAACACTGTCATGGGTTGACCCTGGCCCAATGCCAGTGCCCCCATGAAAGCACATTTTCCCGAATGGTTACTGTGAGATGTGACCCAAAATACAGCAAAGCAGGCTCCATCATCTCAGGGGTAAAGGAATAAAGCTTTATTACA
>VZRH01001282.1:814426-850709 GCA_013397555.1 Urocynchramus pylzowi | reverse complement strand
GGCCTGCCCAAAGCACCCCAGGGTCCCTCAGGGCTCCGGCCTGGCCTGCCCAAAGCACCCCAGGGTCCCTCAGGGCTCCGGCCTGGCCTGCCCAAAGCACCCCAGGGTCCCTCAGGGCTCCGGCCTGACCTGCCCAAAGCACCCCAGGGTCCCTCAGGGCTCCGGCCTGCCTCAGCCCCGGCCGGCCGCATGGCTCACCCCCTCCCCCACCCAGCCGGAGCTGGGCAAGGGAGGTCAGCTCTGATCCCCCGCTGGACCCAAAGAGGAAGTTCCCCTGGGAATGCTCTGCTTTTAACCCCTGTGTGTTTTCAAGGCGTGTCCAGGTTCCTAGTGGCCACTGCAGGTGACAATATTCACCTCTGGCCACTGACTGGTTTGACCACCACCTTCCCAAGAAACTTCCTTCCTCGTCAAACCACCACATTCACACTTTATTTCATGTGACTTGTTTAATTAATTAGTCTTTTTTCCATTACAATAGCATCGATCATAAAGTATTTATTTGATATTAATGCAGACATCATATGTACTTCTGTCAGAACTCCTGTGTAATTCAGTGTTAGCTAAATGTACCATTAAAAGAAATTGTTGCTCATAAAAAAGTTGTATTACTGGATTTGCATTTACTCTATATTCTTCTTTTCCCATTATAGAATGTTTTTATCTGAAAATGAAACGTTTAAAACTGTTAAAGAAGCATAAAATGCACATAATGCATAACATACATTTACAAATTTAACACTCCTTAAATTGGTCAGATTTTAAGCTTTCATAATCTAAATCTTGGAGAATTAACTAAAAGAGGTTGTATTTGGAACAATCAAATCAGTCAAACAAGTGCATTAAGTTGCTGAAATTCACGATCAGCACTGAGTTTCATACCCCAAGTGTTCTCTCTAGCCAGCTTCTTTCCTGAGTTCATAGACATATACTTTTGTCTTCTTTCTCTAAAAGCATTAAGAAAAATCATACATTTACTAAGACTAGATGTTTGGAATTGACAACACTATACTTAAGAGCTGAGTCAAATTACCATTACCTATGGATTATAAAAACAATAATATTTTCATGCAGTCAAGGCCAAAATTCTGTGTGATCTCAGTATTTTTCCATTGCTTTCAGTGGTACTACTCTACTAATTTGCAAGTCACTTCTCTGGTGGTGCTAGTGTTTCAAGAGTTAAAACTCATGTAAGTTGAACCCTAATTTATACCTGCATAGGATCATAACCTGTTAGCATTTATAAAGGAAATATATTCAACCCTACAAGAATTTGTGACATATCTATTTTAAGGAGTTGAGTATGCAGATAACAGAAAGAGTATTTGATCAATGTAGTATAAAGTGTATGATATTACATTCACCTGAATCACCCTTCAAGTGCATCTCTCTGCTCAGTATGCAAGTCTGGTTCAACAGATGTTTGCATGAGGAAAAGATTTTTTTCAGTCCAATAGGGTAGGCCAACAGTCAGCAAACCTTTGGATGGTGGATCACTTGTTCTTCTGGGGTCCAGTTCTTTTTCCCTCTCCATTTAATTGTAATTATTCTTTTTGTTGCTATTATTTATTATTACTTATTTCAAATTTATTTCAATCTTAAACTGCTCTTATCTCAACACACAGATTCTAATTTTTTCCTGATTTTACTACCCATCCCTTTCCCAGGGACTGACAAGCCAGGAAAGGAGAAAAAGCCAGGTAAGGAGAAAAAGCCAGGTAAAGAAAGACATTTAGGATCTTTTAATGTTTATATTTAATGCATTTCTCTCTGATAATTCATTCAATCTTTTGCAAAATGATTATTTTACCACATGCTTTCCATATGTGCAAAAATATCACCCAGGCAACAACATGCAAATATTTATGTCACTCTATGTGTATTTAGATGATACTTACCCTGGTGCTTTCACTCAGCTATTTTCCTGTGGGTTTCCAGAGACTAAGACATGATATTTCCTAAGAAAAATTTGTGTAAATAATGGCACTCTGGAATACAACTACCCAAAAGAGCAGTTCCCAGAAAAAGAAGCTGACATGTAAGCATCACAGTACCAAACACAAGGAAATGCACCTGCAGGAAGATGTGTATCTCCCCAGAAATACTTGTGTAACTCTGTCTGTGAAGCTTAAAATGTAAATGCTGATGTAAACTACATCAGCATTTTAAGTATTTGCTTTCAAATTATTGTTTGAAGAACCTTATTTATTTCAGGTTCCTTTTATAATCTGCAAATAAGAGAGAGAGGCTTGTTGACCTGATTTACTGTGGATGCAGGGCAGGACTTGGAACATTCAGTTTCAAATCATTCAGATATCAGTTGTGTGGGATGCCTTCACTGAGCTTGCATTGGGATGGACTTTCTCTGTTAGGTGCATAATTTCATATGTAAATATTTCACACATTGATATAAACTTAAATTTTCTGACAGCCTTAACTATTTTTTTAAATTTGAAGGTGAATAATTCTGGGCTAATTAAGAGTACTTTCTATGTCATAAATGCATACTGTTGAAAGAAATAACATTCTCCAATTATCCATTGAAAGAGAAAATAAAAAAGACCCTGAGCACTTATGTAAAATTTGTTTAAATTTTTCATTTAGCGCTGACATTCTGAGAGTTGGCTGTCTGGTCCATGCTGTCACCTCTCCCCTAGCCCTCATTTAATGAAGAGAGATGAGAATCTTCAGGGGGTGATTCATCCCACCTATCCAGGTTCCAGTACAGTGAGGATGATTCATTATTACAGTTCCTTCAGCTTGCAGCCTCATTATGGCAAAATCACTACAGAAACCCAGAGACAGACATTGACCCAAAGAACTTGCCACGTTCACATACTCTCTAGGCTACTCTGCATCTAAAAGGTAGACATCTCCAATACCTAAAACTCTTCATACAGGGAAAAATAAAACCTCTTTAAAATACAGTATAAATGTGAGTAAGATCTCTACCCAAGGAACACTGGAAAGCATGTCTAGAAAGCCACTAATCAGAAAAATGAGGAAATTACAGAAGACATTACTTTATAAATTCTTTCCATAACATTCTTTGAGGGTTTCTAAGTACCTCTGCTAATTTCTCTCAAAGGAAGAAGTTTTAATAGTATGAAATTCCAAAGAGATTAATAAAAATATTTAAACATATAATCACTATTACTATTACTAAATTACTATTACTCTTACCATTTCATGTATTTGTGCAGGGAAGCCAAACATATTAGAAGATTTACAAAACCAATCTCATTTCTGTATGGGGTGTTGCCAGACTACAATGCTCTATGAACTTATTAAATATTCTTTTATATCAATATGGATTAAAAACAGTACAGGTACTGAACTCTTAGAAATAATTGTAGATGTTTACATACACTTGAACTTTTTCAAGACAAGATCATTGTAAAACATTTTAGATAAGTCTTATTTGAGTAACTGATTTCTCAAATTCCTTAGCCTGTCCTAAAATCTGTGCCATGAAGCTGAATACATGAGTGGGATTTCAAGGTGATTGAACTGTATACCTACAGTTTGTCTTTACTATCTCTGAACCACACAGCTTATTGTGCTGCCCTTTGGGTGAACAGCTGTTCAATACTAACATGACCATTTTAGATACTACTACAAATTATATCCCTTACAGTATCATGGGAAGTTTCTATAAATGAGGAAAACTATGAAACTATTTATAAATGGTAAGCAAAATATGATGAAATCCAAATATCCCCAACAGATGCACATCGCACATAGTTGAATGTTTGCTTCAAAACTACCTTAAAAGAACCTGAAATATTCACATTTGGTAAGAAATTACACAGAGCTCCATTGGTCAAAAGCCCTCCAGGGAAAGAAATGTTTCTCTATATTTGATGTCACTTTTTTGCAGCTTCCTTATAAATTTTCTTTAGATCTTAAATATTAATCAGATGATACAGTATTCAAAAGCCTGCCTGCATGTCTTCAGGCATCTTTATCATATAAGTAGACCAACTCTGAATACATATTCTAAAATACATTGAAGGAGCCTTAAAAATTAGATGAGTCTCCTTTTCTGATAATGTACCTGTAAGTATGATTAATATTAATACATTTTAAGAGTGCATATTGAATATGTTATATATTTCTTGAAGCAAAACTGTGCATTCAGCCATGTGTCTCACAAATGAGTGTTCAGGCTACAGCAGGACACACCATCTACATGCCTTTCTAACTGATGCTGAGAAATTAATTCAGTGAACAAATAATATACTCAGGTCATTTGGGTTATTTTCCAAAATCACAGGCTGTCCATGATTAACTTAAATATTTATTCAGGTTTATTATTTATCAAACTTTGTATTCGTATTTCACTCATTTTCAGATATTTGAATCGTGTTCATTGTCTGCGTTGTCTGCATTATCTGGATTGTCTGCATTTGGGTACCAACAGCTGTGGTCTGTTTCAGCATTCTATTTGGTTCATCTAAACAAAAAACAACAGAAGAGGTAACTTGAAATGGTAGCTGAATCTTTAAATATTTTGGAGAGGGATGATGAAAATAAGTAAACAGACTGGAGAAAATGAAATAGCAAGAGGAAGGAACTGAAAGGACAATAAATAATTTGTTTTTTTTCCTGTGCAGACCACTTGCACGAATATATTTCTTGAAATAAAAAAGCCCTAAAACTTAATTAATTTTATATAAACTTTAATGTTTTAGATACACACTAGTATTATTTCTCACCATCACAGAAAGAAAAATTTACCAATTTCCAGAATTCTTGAAAACAGAGACTGCAATCAGATTTCTGCCTGCTTTAATAGCTTTTCTTCTATGATGGAAACACAGGGAAAGGAAAAAATCTATTGCTTGGATCTTTCAGGCAGTAGCCTATCTAAAATAAACTCTTTTAAAAGTCCATTGTTGAAATTGTTGAAAGAAAATACAGGAGACACATAATAAAGTAAAAAAAGGACTTGTTGAATACTTTCAAGAAACTTGACTATTGTCTTTTAGCTCAGAAAATCAAATAGTGAATGTCAATCATGTACAGATGGAAAACAGTGCAGTGTAACATCATAGAATCATTAAGGCTAGAAAAGGCCCCCAAGGTCAAAGAGTTCAGCCTTTGCATATGTATAGACCTAGAGTGTCAGTTTGTATAAACAGCAAAACTCCATCTATGTCAGTGGAGTTTATTAAATTTATACTGAATGGTAATATTCCCTGAAACACATTTTAAATAAATTTCATTAGCAAAACCAGAAACAAAGAGAGTCAGAACATGTTCTTACAGAAGTTTTTTTAGGGAAATGCAGAATGGCTAGAGAATACCCAACCAAGATAGGGTAAATAGACACTTGTAGACTGCAGCTTACCCAAGGTTTGCCCCAGTCAAGTTGAAGAGTAGTGGGTTTAATTCCTGCTGCACTTCAATGTCTATACATGTACTGGAAAAAAATTGTTCTTTTCTAAACCATTTGCCTGGAATTGGTTAATAGCAAGGCAATGAAACCTTGCTAGCTGCCAAATGCATTAAAGGCACTTTAGGCAGATGCAGGTATTTTCATAACTTCATTATACAGTCAAATACTGTTCCATGAATAATAGTTTATTTATAAGGGTCTGTATTGTGCAATATCAGCTTGAACTGAGGCATTAAATATGTAGTTGGCCTTCAGCTTATGTAACCAGCTCCTTAAGACCCATATAAAATGCAACAGTAGAATTTGATTTTGTCAGGAAAGCTATTTCTCACGAAGAATCTGCCTACTAAAATCACATAAAAATATTAGGCTTGCCATTTTCTTGTGCAATTACCATGTCTTTTTTTTTTTTTTTTAATATCACTATTTCACATCTTGCTTTTTGTATGAGTACAGGAAGGCTGGCTCTAATATAATGGAGTAGCCGTCAAATAAATGGCCTGTATTTCATTTTCAAACAGCACTGCTTCTTCCAAAAAGGGAGGAATCAAATTTCATTTCAAACTACATTACCAACTTTATTAGGGCAGAGACGATCGCTCACCTGTGCAAAGCTCCAGGTTTACAACAGATGAAACAGCCCTAGATACAGGATTTTGAAGATTTATAGATGTAGTCCTGTGGCCTGAGAGCTGTTTTCCTTTGAGATTGTGAAGAGTCTGAAGGGATGAGAAAATCAGATCAGAGGATTTGACCGATGAAACTCAAAATGAGAAATGTTTCAAATTAAATCTGAAAGCCTTCTGTTGATTTCTTTGACTTTTGTGAAGGCAAGAGAGGAAGCTTTACAATGAAGGAGAAAAAAAATGATCAAAGAGGCCAGATACACAGCAACAACAAAGCTGAAAGTAAAACAGCATTTTCAAAGGGGTACAGTAGTTCTCTGTCTATGAGTTAGTGGGAATTTCAGCTTCATTTACTTGCAGAAAACACACAAGAGTTATCATGATTTTAGAGACACTAAGCAAGAAGTGTATTGTACACTTCCCATTCCTGTAGCCCAAGCTCATGTTTTTGCTGCAGCTTCCTCATCAGGCAAGGACTGCAACATCCCTTTCCCACCAGTTCCTTTTCCACAGCTCTCTTTTCCTTCCTCTGGAAGGAAAGAACGTCATGGAGAGTAAAGTGGAATAGTACCCTGTAATTCCTTAATTGAAACCAGAATCAGGAATAATTCAACATATCTCAGAGACTACAAGTTAAACCTATCAAAGAACAGCAACATTAGTACCTTAATAGTTCACAAAAATCTTCCTAATAAATTTATTTTAAATTAATTCCTTCTTTTGTTTATAACTCCTGAAGAGTCAGATGATGAATTTATTTCTTAAATGTTGCACAATAGGTAATATTTATACAAATCTCTGATCATTGATCCCTAACATACTCAAATTGTTATATCCCTAATGGTTGTAAACTAGTCCCAGTTATTTTTTCTGCCTTTTAAAAAAATCAAGCACAGAGTGGAGGACCAGATACATGCTGACATGGAGGACAATTCACAAATAGGAAATAGTAGAAAAAGCTCAAAATTCTTCATGTTGAAGCAAGTAATGCTTCAAAATAAGAAGTACCTTTAAAATAAGAAATTTAGAATTGGCACTTATTTAGAAAGTGGCTTATGAATATGAAAAAAATTAAGGTGACATTAGATTTCCATCACTGTGTTTCCCCACTAAATTCAGTTAAAATATTACTGATCTCTTATGGAAAAGATTTTAAATAATATAATATATCATAGAATAGTTTTCTCAAAATCAAGATCTGTATGTCTTTATGTGAGGTGTTCACCTGAGATTTTGAGCAGCAGAAGTAAAATTTGTAGCAAGGACTATGATTTTACAAGAGAAATTGTCACCAAATAAAAAAAAAAAAGAATGACACTAGAAGATAAAACTATGTGGAATAATAATGCATTAGCAGGAACAAAACAACAGACATGCATCCATTAAAGCCATGTTGCTTAGAAATTTGATTTAATTCTCTACAGTTAGTAATATATAATATAGAATTGAGCAGCAGCTGAATTACTGTTCATCTTTATGTCTGCATTATGCATATTGTCCAATTTGTCAGTTATTCCTGTGCCTAGGGCTAAAAGAGGTATCTGTCGCAAACAATTGGATTACTGGCTTAAATTCTTTTCACTATTAATGATTTGTCTGGAGGTTGATCAAGAATTTTCACATAGTTTAAAAGCATCTGGAAACACTGAATGCAAATATCTCTCATGTTGGAAAAGCTTGAGAATCTGTTTGTTTGGTTGATTGGTTAGTTGGTATGTTTTGGTTTTGTACACATATACTCTTAGAATGCATGTCTTATGTAAGTAAGAATATGCTTACATTCATTGATAAAATTCAACTACATATTAAGAATGCCCAGCAAGAAAAAAGAAAGGCCCAAAGTGTAGAGAAAAAGTGAAGAACCAGATCATGATTGTTACCTGTTATCAAATTTTAGTGCTGTCTTTAAAGTGCTCTCCAAAATCATGAAATGAAATCTGTTTGAAACTGCAAGTTTCTTTGGAAGTCTGGCATTTCTTTTTCAACAGCTTCTAATTTTACATTTATTCATGTTTCTCAGTGATTTATGTGACTTATGAAGAACAAATACAGGAACCCACATTCATCCCTCCCCCATGTGAGATATCACTGATTACAAAGATATCTGTCACTTCAGCAGTACTTATTTCTCTTGATATCAGAAGAGGAAATTTGTTCAGTTGCTTCTGCAGCAAAAATCTGGCTTTGTCACTTACACAGAAGGAGGTTTTTCAGATGTAAAACGAAAATATTAATGAAATCAAAGCCGAATTAGAATAACATTCGATAAAGGAAGGCCAAAGAGCAGAAACAGAGAACAGAGCAAAGCATAAGCATTTCTGGAGAAAAACACCAAAAAAAGTTTTTCACAAAAGAAGAAGCCACTAGGAAACAAATATCATTGTCTGACTGACTGTCAGTGAGTCCTTCCCACCATCAATAAATGTTGTAAGCAACAGTGAATGTGGCAATGTTCTGTCGCAATTCACTGTCTGATTCCTTCTTTGATTAACTTAACAGTGTAGTATACCTGCTCTTGGCTTCTTTTCCTATCTTCTGCTTTCCTAGTTTTAAATTATATTAGCATTTACCTTTCACCCCAGGTCTGTTAAGCATCAGTCTCCTGTAAGACCTTATCAAAGCTGTTCAAGTAAACGAAATACTTTGTGGAAATGCACAATTTAAAGAGCACTTAGCTATAGCTGCCATATTTTTCATCTGTTACTCAATAAATGTCTAAAAATGCTTTAAGCAAGTTCTTCTTCTTCTTTTCAAATTATGCATATTTGGCACTGAGATGAGAAGGATTAGTTCATTTATCCTGAGGCTCTGGAAAATGATTTACAACATAGTACTATTCTGCTTCTTCATTTTCTCTTCCATGCATGGTTTCTTCAGGTCTTTGGAATTCTTTTTCTGTTTTCTGTTGACTGGTTGATAGGAATCACATTTCTTCATGTAGCCATCTACCTGCCTACAGTTTGAGTCCTGTTTCCTTTACCACAGCTTTGTCTTTTCTCTGAAAGCCACCTGCCCAGACATGTCCAAACACAGCAATATAATGATGCAGAAGTAGCAACTCCAGGCAATATGAAATTGCCACACTAAGAGATTGTAGTTTGGTTTTTCGCACTTACCACAATCTGTCGTATTGTATTCAGCAAAATCTTTTTTGGTGGGTTTTTTTTCCTCCACTCAGAATGCCAGGACAGCTAATAGATCAATATAAGTATAAATGGAATCTGGCATGGTAAATGTTTGTGCTGTACACATCAAGCCACTTACATGAGAAGGTTTTGACATACTTTTATTCTGTAGTATGAGGTTAATCACAAGTTATGTTGATTGATGCCTTATGGCAAAAAAATCTCCTCTAGGAAGCTTTTTAGAGTATAATGCAGAGTTTCAGAGATGCATGAAATAGTAGGATAATGAGGCAGAAGGAACTAATTTTTAGCTGGAATTGCTTCCAGCTAAGCATGCATTCTTTATACATTTAAGCTTTGGAAGAGTAATTTAGAACAAAATAAAACAAAAGCGAGAAACAGGAAAAAAACAAACAACAAAACCAAAAATAACAACCAACAAAAAACCAACAAAAAAAGCCCCAGAGAAAAATACAATGTTAAAAATTAAAATATCAATGCATTCAAAAACCCTGTCTTGTCCACAGGCAATATAACAAGAGGAAAGACTCTAAGGAAATTGAATAGGCTGAACCCTCTTCCTGTACCCCAGTCATAAAAAAGGCAGACTATGTAATCACACAAAACAGCATTGTTTTCTGACACTCTCTCAGAAATCTAGCTGTACTGTTTTCAGCTTTTTATTCCCATTCTCCTGCATGTAGGGATGCTTGTTAAGGCCTTCTTTTCTGAATCTGATGCTGAGTTACTCCATGTGATATTCCCCAGCAGACTCAGGCAGCCTTTGAAATGTACACATTCTCTTCAAAATGGTGAAGAGAAGTTTCCTATCAAAAGTCTTTGTTAATGGTAGGAGTTAGTAACATTGGCACATTATAGTTTTCCCAAGATTAGTTTATAAGCACATATAAATTACCAAAACGTTTTCTTTTTCATAGCATTGGAGAACTATAACACAGGCAGTGAAAAACCAGAGGAAGAGTGCTAATTTTTGCTATTGACATGTACTAGTTTTAAAAAATAAACCAGGAGTGAAAATGAGGCATAGAAAATAAATCAGGTCAGTAGCAAAAAAATTAATTGTAGCTGAAAGAATATTGAGACCTATGAATGCTATGTCTTAGATGAGCTACATTCATTGCCATGAAGAGGGAAAGTAGTAAATTTAAACATTGAAAATGCACACTTGCCATTTCCCCTCCTGGCAGTTTTTCTATCTGTTGATCTAGTGTTAGCTACTGGAAATATTTTTCCAGTCTAGTTTTGCTTTATTATCCTGTACTTAGTTCTACATACAGGATTTTGCTGTCTTAGGAAACAGAGATCATGCAATGCACACAAAGATTTCTAAATATAACTGTCTTGTGCTCTTGGGAGTATACAGATTTTCATACCTATTAAAACTTTGAATTCTATACCTGAGGGACATTCAAATGTTTCCTTATGTTTCCTGCCTAACAGTGACATTACGTATAACCTTAAACTCAAGCAGCCTATATATAATTTGTGTTTTATCAATTAGCAGACCTATTGTACAGTGATTTTGCACTTTGCACTTCAGAAGTTGTTCCTTTACTGTTTCCTGAGTATTTTATGCTCTCCGCTGAATTCTACATTTTCATGATCAGATTTCTGACTCGTACCGTTAAATTGTGTCAAGGTAAATATACAGAAAATTAAGTATTATACTTCTTCAAGCTTTTTTCTAGGAATGAAACCACGGTGACTTCTGTCCTTGATGGGTCCTCTAACTTGATGACAGGCAGCACTGTCTTGATTCCCTTTATTTACTATTTCAATGGTCTATTAGTGTGCATACCTTTGCTACAATGAAACAGTTTTAAGATGAAGGACAGCAGGTGACCCATTTTGACCTTTACCCTGTCCCTTTTTGTACTTTCTTCCAGCTATGCTTTTAAAGGACACTCTTGTCAGTTAGTAATTCCAGAACCACAGACTCAGAGAGTAGCTGAGGTGGAGAGGTTCTTATGGTTATCACCTATTCTAAATACCCCTCTAAAACAGGATCAGCTTCAGCAGGTTTCTCAGGGAGCTCTCCAACTAGATTTTGAATATCTCCAAGGATAAAAACTCCAAAACTACTTTGGACAGCCTGTTTCCAGGGAAGTGTCACCTACCTTGACCTTCTGGAAGTGCTTCTAAGGCAGCTCAGGATGCTGTTGGCTTTCTTTCCTAGAGTGGCACACTTGACATCTTAAATTTAACTTGGTGTCCAGCAGGACCCACAGGGCCTTTTTTGCAAGGCTGATTTTCAGTTTGCCTCCAGCCTATCTGATGTATGGAGTTATTCCTTCCCAGGAGCAGAATTTTGTCCTTCCCCTTGTTGAACTTCATAAGGTTCCTGCCAAAACATTTCTTCAGCCTGTGGAGGTCCCTGTGAATAGCAGCACAACCAAAGCAGTACTGCCTGCAGTATCAACCCCTGAGGTACAGCATTTATCCTTTTTTTTTTCTGTGAGGGTAAAAAAATACTGAAAAGCATTGCTCAGAGAGGTTGTGCTTGTTCCATCCCTGAAGATTTAAAAGCCACGTGGATATTTGGTGTATTAACAACTCCTTCCAGTTTTATATAATCTGAAATATTCTGAGAATGTCCTATGTCCCATTATCCAAGTCATTAATAAAGACAGTAAATAGTAGTGGCCCCAGTAGAGATCTCAGCTCATTCACCAAGTTAATCAGCTCATTATAGGTGTCTATCAACAAGGTTGGTAAAGCTTGATTTCCCCTTTGCTGACTACTCCCAATCACTTTGTCCTTCCCGTGCTTGAAAATGGTTTCTAGGATTATTTCCTCCACCTACTGTGACCAAGGTGATGCTGAAAGGCTTTTAGTTTCTTGAATCTTCCTCTTGTTCTTCATGATGATAGGAATGATATTTGCTTCTCTCAAGTCCTCAGGAACCTCTCCCATTCACAATGACCTTTCAAAGATAATTGAGATTTTCTTTGCAAATTACAGCTCTCAGCTTCCTCTGAATTCCTGGGTGTATCCCATCAGGAAAGTAATCTAAAGTTCAAGCCTGCTGAAGAGACATTTGAATTATTTCCTTAGTGAATCAAACAACTATGACACTAAATAGGTATAACCTCTTTCAGCTACCCTTTAAAGGCCTTGTTCATTTCCTCAATGCTTACTGGTTCAGGGCATAGCAGTACCTAAATTTTGTATCTAAACCAGTAGCAGAAATACTACTAAGACATTCAGTTTGGTTTGGGATGGTGCAGAGATATTAGAGATGGAGGATATATAGAGGAATGCATTTTGTAGCTGGGTATGCAGCTGCAGTGCAAGCTGCAGGTTTAGCTGGAGTGGGAAATGGTTGAGACCCCCAGGCAAGAGCATTGACTCTTTGTGTGACACTGAGGGCATGGCACCTGTGGCCTGTCCAGGTGACCAGACACACAGAGACACAGCAGGAGCAGATGGCTTAGATGGGAGACCCCATGTGCAGAGACTGTGAGTGTGCAAAAGCCCTGGGATTCCTTTGTTCCAGGTCCCTTGGAGGCACCCACTCAAGTTGTTGTGCTGTTGTTTCAGGAAAGCTGGTATGACTGCATGGAGCGGGGTGTGCAGGGAGTCCTGAGGGATTCCCTGGAGCCGCCCTCTGAGAAGGGGCTTCGGTCACAGCCGTGACAATCTCAGGTGGTGAGTGTCACCACTGCCAGAGTAGCTCCAGAATGGTTAGGCAGGAAAGTTTGCTTGACACAGACTTATTAATTTCCTCAAGCATTGCATGAGTTTCTCCAAACTACTTTTGGATGCCATGTGCTAGGTTTTGTGTGATACCACACTATGCATATTTCCCATATCCAGTTGTGTAGAGGCTCTGCTATTCCCCACTGCTCAGCAAGGAACTTAATTTAAACAAAATCTAATTTCTTCAAACATAGAGAAACATAAATTCAGAATCCTGATGTTCTTAGACTCCTAACTTTAGAGACATAGAATTTTTATGCACGTGGCTGAAATGGCAGGGACACTACAGATATTGCTTATGAGTAGGAAACCCATGGTGAATGTTACATTGACTTCCAGGTCTATGCAAAAGAATAGGACACTGAGTCATGTCAACTTCTAGCTTTAGTAGGTGAACAACTGCTACTGTATAACCTAAATACATGTGCCCTCAATCACATGCGTTTATATTCTGCATAGCTGTCTAACTAAAAAAATCTCGTGTTCCATTCCTACTTTATTTTCCTTTGTTACTCATGCATACCAGGACATTTAAATCCTAAATTTTTAGTCACAAAAGATTCTCACTAGATTTAGCTTAGACTTACTTGAAAGTATCTCTTAGGATTTTTCATGCTTTTAGAGGTTGTGTTATTTTCTATTTTCTATATTCTATTTTCTTCTGAAAAAAATGCCATGGCTTGGGGAAAGTATCACAAATCTTTTCTGTTCTTGCTTCACATTTCCATTTACTATACTAATAAGCTTATCCCAGACACCAAAACCTTTTCATTCTCTTGCGAGTTATTTTTAAATGGAGCTAAGCAACTCAAACTTCAGAGTGTTACAGCTTTCAAACAGACTAGCTATTTATCAACTGTGGTCAGAAAATTCTCACTTATAAATTACAGAATTCTTCAGTATGTGGTTGGCTACTATTATAAAAATATCTAGATATCAGTAAATCAGCACTATTAAGGACATTTTATTAAACTTTTTCTTGCCTGAAAATTATCCAATTATCTTTAATCTTTTTTTGTCTTTATGCTAAATGTTCAGATTTCTTTCTCAAGTTTAGGAGAACATTTGTTCCCATTCCCATTTTCAACATACTAAAATGCAGAGAAACAATTTTAGCTTCTAAACAACTTTGAACTAGTTTTTTTTTACATTAATATTTGGCTTTAGAGTTCTGTACTTAAAACAGAATGCCTAACGCTGGTATTTCTAAACATATTATTATTTTTTAAAAATATTTTAATATTTTCTTGCTACAATTTTTAAAGATTTCAATGGTATTCAATAAAATTTTCTTTTTTCTTAGGAAAAAATATAAAGGTTACCATAGAAACTTCATGAATGAATTTAAATTCATTCCATAGAATGAATTTAAACTAAAGGACAAAAATTTTATGTGATATTATTTCATGCATTTATCAAAAGAAATATGAGATGGACAATGCATTCTTAGGTACACTTACAAAGTGTAAGGCGTACTTAGGTACACTTACAAAGATACTTCCCAGCAACAAGTTTTAACAATATTTTTTTGTCCAAACATAACAATTTCAAATGCTCTTACAGTAAAATATTATCAAGGAAAGAACATCTGTAAAAGTTACAATTATTTCATGGGTGGTGAAGGTAATCAACAGAATTAAAGGAACTGTTGACAATTTTGCAGAGAAAGCAGTTTTAGGGTTTTAGGTTGAAAGTAAAAATATTGGCTGTTTTAATCAGGCATTTGCTGAAGGAATAAAGATTCATTTCAGAGTTCAAAGATGATTTCTCACTCTTTCAGCTTTTTCAAGTAGAAACATTGGAGACATTTTTTCTTGTCATATTAGAGTTATTTGGCTCCTTGTCTTATTTTATGATCCATGAAGAATAAAGGGAAATAAAAAATGAAAAGGCATAATAAAGGCTATCTGTTGTTCTCTGAAAAACAGAGGATTCTGGGTACACATTCAACAAAGGATCAGATTTTTTTTCTCCTTTCCAACAAAATAATTGTTCATATTTATACATTATTTAAGGGGGGGTAGCAGGTCCTTCACAAATACATTTACTATTAAAACAGGTTTTCACATTTCAATGTTCCCAACTGCTCTAGACACAGTTACAACTCTGATAAACTGTTGCAAAACATCATGTGCGCAACAGAACTCTCTAATTATTTCATAAATAATTATAATTATAAAGAAATTAACCCCTTTAAAGTAAGAGCAGTAATTGCTGATAAAACTGTTTTTTCCTGTAAATTCACCATAAATTAAGATATTTATGAGGTTCTCCGTACAGCAAACACTGATGAGTCAGCCTAAAGCACTTATACTGATGGGCAATCAAACTCTTCTGTGGAAGAAATAAGGGGTTATCCAGAGAAGTCCAGTTTCCTTTGTCCTAGAATACCTGCTTCTGAGTGAGACTATATAAAGTATGTCGTGCTGGAGAGTGATCTGGAATTGAATTTTACCCTCCTGGTGTTGCACTTGTGCTGTTTCTGACAGTTCCCTTTGGCAGGGGAGTACAAGCCAGAAAGAGGCACTATTCATCCATGCTCATCTTGATTTGCAGACTGTTCTTCTTTCCCTTCCTGCAGAGACTCTTCAGTGAGACCAGACCTACCCAGGGACACTGAATAGTACATGCAGCACAGCTTTTCATGAGCTTCATTGACATGCTGTACCAACACTGCTTTTTCTGAAAAAGGCAGTGTTGGAAAACCAGCTAAGTGAGAAAAGCCATGGAAAACAGCTGTGGTTTGAAGTACTTGATCTTTGTCCAGATTGACCTCCAGTCCCTTCCGGGGACTTTAGCCCAGACAAGGATTCAAACTGAAACTTGTGGCTCTAGCATGGAATATTTCCTTCTCCAGCACAGATGGAAAATCAATGGCTACTGACTGGCTCGTTCTGAAAATTACACAATGTACATTAGAAAAGTTGCACAATATATATTAGAAAAAATGAGGAGAATGATTTCTCTTTCTCTGACTAACCATCCCCAATATAAGAAAACCATTCAGAGAGAACTGTGCAATCAAATGCATGAACAAATTAGCAGAAGAATAAAATTAGGTGGTCATTCTTAAAATTATAATTCCATACTACACCGACATGCAAACACATCCTTACTCTTCCATATTTCTAAGAATTTTTTTTCCTTTTTAAAGACACTATGTGCATTTGATATTAACTGTTTATAGAAAATGTGCAACAATTTGGAATAAAAATGAAAATGTAAAATGAAGTGAGTAAAATTAATTATATTCTCATAAGACACATTTTTTCTCCACTGTAAGGAGTAATATTCACTACTAAACAGAAAGGATTTAGAGGTGTGAGGTGTTGATATTTCATGCATAAATTGAAGATTTATGTCTTATCTGTCAGATGGCTTACAAATTCTATACATTTCTATCTTGAAAAAATAGTTTTTATCAGCTAGTTTATGGTATCTTATACTTGCCTCATTTGAGTCATAGGGCAGAAATTACGTCCTTTTTATAGCCTCCATCTCCAGACTTATCAAAAGAGAAGAAAAGGTGGAAATAATTTCCTATGCTTAGTAGATATCTAAATGTTCTTTTTCCTTTTGATGTGAATTCTAAAGCAAAAATTTAAATCTTATAAAGACAACATGAAATCTTCCCAGCCTAATTTAACCACTCCACTTGATAAAGTAAAATATTATTGCTTTACTATTGAATGTAGGTACCATAATTTTCCATGAAATGTAAGAGAAGTCTTATTCCTTAGGGAGTACACAGCAGCTTCATTTATTCTTCCATGATATATTAGCTTTCCAAAGATTTTTTTTTTTTGCACATATTGGTTATCCATTTACAGGACTGAAACAATAGGCTGTCCCTAGCAGCTGAAGAAAAGGAAAAGGTGAAATGACAGAGGAAAACGTAGGAAAAACAATTAACTTTTTTACTGGTGGGATTTAGGGAAAATATCACATGTACAAAAAAATTAATGAATATGGACTTAAATAATTAGAAATTATAGAAAAGTCAAGGGTAAATTTTATGTTCTCTTGTCAATGAGATATTGCAGTATATTGGCGAGGGAGGGAGAAGGGAGATATAAAGAAAGGATAATGAGCTTATTCTGAATGTTTTTCTTCCCTTCAGAAGAGAAGTCCTCTTCATTTCTCTTGAGAGAGAGTAATCAGAGAGTTAAAAAAATTAAAGTGATAGCTTTTACATCTGTTTGTCATTTCCACTCTTCTCTGACCTTAAAACCATCTATCCTGCTCCTTGAAGATTACAATACTCATTGATAAGAATGATATTTTCTTCCTATCTTTTGAATAAATTTTATCCTATGCTGTGAGTTTGCTGAGCATTATTAGGCACTGCTTTCCCCTCCTAAAAAGAATAAATTATTGAGATGAATATTAGCAAACATCTACTTGTGATTTAAAGAGTCAAATTAGTATTTATATGTTGAAATATCAAGATGTGTATACACAGGTAGGAACTTTAATATTTAAGTAGTCTTCTGGAAAAGCATGAGAGAAATGGCAAAGCTGAAAAATGAGTTTAATACTTAAGGCCCACTGGCAGGTAAGACTTAAGCACTTGACATTTATGTCCCATTGACTTCTTTTTAAAACTCATCTAATTATCTCAGATATTTCTGAAAATGACACTTGGCCTTGAAGTCACTTTCAATTTCATTGAAATTTAAAAAAAAATTTAGCTTACATCTCAAGCCTCATGCCCTTGTTATCACCTCAAATCATTACAATGTAGGTTAATGGGCTAGCTTTCCATATTATTTTTTTCTACAAAAACCCATGGACATCAAGATAAAATTGGAAAGACAGGGTTCTTTTACCTGTAAGATATAGTGAATATATTAAATAACAAGTACTAAGTAGGATTATGTAACTCTCTCATGTAGTGCCAATACTAAAATCGTCTTCCAAATGAGATAAATCTGCTGAAATCTTGTTGGAATCTGGTGTAAAGAAAACATTTTTTTTCCTATTTGACCATAAATGTTTGTCCTCATCATCTTAGTACCTGATCCACAAATTAAATTTTTATAACTCCTAATCTGTAAATGTGTTAAAAAACACAAAGAAAGAAGAGGAAAGGCATTTTTTTCTCCTTACATTGTATATTATGTGTATTTTTATGGGCCTTCATTTCATTTGCTCTTTCTTTACAATTCTTAGATTTCCCATTAAGTTTCATCCTTCCTGTACAGATCTGTAGATGTGACGACAACACAACAGCGGTGGGATCAAATGTTAAAGTAATTACTGATACTTGCACTTCAAATAAAATCCCTGTATTCTGAATGCAAGATTGAGTTGATCAGTCACCAGTGCAGGAACCTGGATAAATTCAGAAAACCTTATGCTACTTATAGCTTGTGTTTATTTCATACATTAACCTATAGTTAGAGGTTACTCTTTAGAAGGCATTGACTAATTCTAAATATTCAAGTTTGATAGTAGCATACTTTTATCTTCCACTTAAGCCGATAAAAGAGATTGAACTTCCTTGCTGAGAAGCAACATTTTTATTACTCTGAACCACAGCCAGAGCTGTAGTTGTTTCATAGGCTTATTCCACCTAGTTTACATTATTCATTAATATTGTTTTTTATTTTTCACCCAGGCTCCCCATCTAAATTGATTCATTATGTTATTTTTTGGCCCATGCAGAAGTAACAGGTCTTCTGTTGGTGCTGTTTATCAGATGTCCAGATAAGTGTAACTCAGGTAGTCTGAGTTCACATTAATTAGAGCTAACAAACACCTCACTAAGTGTGAAAAGTTTTTCTGCTCCCTACAGCAGACAGTGGCCTCTAGGTATCGCTACTGTGAGTGTTAAAGAAGACATTTACAAGCGCACCTATATCTTGGAAAATTAATGCATTTGGGTGTCCAGCTGACTTTTCAAAGTTGAGGATCATTTCCTGTGCAGGTGAGGTTGTCTCCAGAGGTGGTCTAGAACTTCACTGTATGATAGACAGCAGCAGTCAGGGCCTGCTCCTTTATTGGTGACTCATCCCAGCACAACACATCTCACATGCTGTAGAACATCCTGCGTGAGGTCGCTGCATGTACTGCACCACAGCGTGAGCTAGGCAGCAATCTCTCTGTCTAGCAGATTGCACGTGAGATCAATAAAGTGTAAGTAAAATAAATGTGTATCGTGGATCTTAAATGAACTTTGCCCTGAAGGCTGTTCTGGGGTGGTATAGGAAAGCTGTATCAGTTCAGGATGGACTACACAAATTTCAGTCCACACAAGATGAGGTAAAACATTTGTCTACATTTCTCTTCTGAGAGGGAGAGACTGATCAGCCTGAAAAGCAAATTCATTCTTCCTTCACAGAGTGAAACCTTTCATTGAAGCACTGGGGACAACAGAACTCATGCAAAGAGAGCAATTCTGAGCTCTATTGTGCGACAAAGTAAAGACTTCAATTAATTTTAAAGGATTTCGGTTAATAACACATTAATAAAAAGAGAAAAAAATTAACCATTTTCAAAGGAAAGCAATATATGCTTTAGTAGAAAATAAAATTAATAAGTATTTAAAGTATAAACAAGCTATTACTTAGCTGATAAAAACCTCCAGCTTAGAATGCATATAATGACTAACTTGGCAGCTGTGGTTTTTATGTATTCCTTAAAGGAATTAAGAATATGAATTCTTTCACCATCTAGCCTTACTAAAATTTCTGGAGTGAAATTTAAATGGGGTTTGATAATAACTATTTCTTTTTGGGTATCAAGTGAACCTTGAAACACAGAAAAACTTGCAGACTCAATGGACAATGTATTTGAATAAATTTCTCCCAGAGACAAATGGAGCTTATAACATAGGAAGAAAAAAATCAGTAGCTTCCTATTGTAAACTCCATTTTTTTTGTGTATGTTGTAGAATAGTGTAGTTATTAGAAACTCAATGTTAGAAAATATTGTCTCCATCCAAGTGGCACTTAATCTCTATTACCTGGAGGTTGAAAGTCAAAGAACAATCATCCATGTCAGTGATTCCTGCAGCAGATTGTTACTGAACCATGTAAGGTCGTTTAGTGGGGAAAATTAGCTCCCAGCAGCTTCACATGTCAGAGATGTTGAAGTAGTACTCTGCCCCAGCTCTTCTCCTTAGAAAATGATGATGATTCTGTGTGCTTTTTCAGGAAAGCTGTCCTGTGGAAAGAAAAGTAAAGCTTACCTTCCAGAGATACTTTTGTAAAAGGTGAGAATGAACAGATAAAAAAATTGGTGACTTTACCAATCAGCTGTAGATTAAAAGGACACAAGTACAGCCAGTTGCCCTCAACTTTGCAAACGGATCAGTAATGCATACCTTGTGTTTCTGTAGCTAATTCACCTTCTAAGTCAATTCCACTCTATGCACAAAGAATGAAAACTTTCTCATGTGACTATCTGAAAGACCAGGAAAACCTGGGAAAACTTCAGAAATGGGCCCCTGACCAAAGGCAGTTTGGAAGCTTCTGTACTAATTTAATTGGAAAGTTGTCAGTAGCGATGTGGGCATATGGAATCAGTCTCTCTCTGGAAATGCTATAATCCATCAATGCAGTAAGTGTTCTGGCTGTGTTGTTTCAAACAAGTTAGCAGAAATAAGCTAGGATGAAAAAGAACAAGATGTCCAAGTCCATGGAGTTGCCCTGGCCATGACAGAAAGCTGGCCTGAAGTTTTGTAGGGAAACTGACTGGAAGGAGCCAGAAAGGTTGGAGTGTATCATGTTCAAAATGTGAGAAAAGGGGTAAAGAACCAGTGTGCATGCAAAACCTTTTACTAACTAAAAAAACCCCTTTTATAAGTGGTTATTAGAACTATTATAACAGATAACAGAACTGGTCTCTAATGAGCTTACATCTTGCTTTTCCCCATATCACACCTAAATAACATCAATTGAAATAGTGTAAGAACATAGTTTTTCCTGCAGTTTCATTTTTTATTTATGGTTTATTTCATTTATCTATTTATTTTCATGTTTTACAATGGAAATATCACTCTCCCCTCTTCACACCTATTGGGTAATGAGTGTCAATTTCAGTTGCTTGCCTTTGCTTAAAAAAAAAAAATTGAAGAAATCGAAGAAGGATTTTAAAACCAAGGTGTTTGGTTTGTCTTCTGAGATTTCCGGATCCATGTCCATAGTAACAGAAACTGATGCAGTGGCAGAGCAGCAGAGCTCACACTCTCACTTTTCTGTTTAGGTTTCTTACTTCAAAGTGGAAGCATTGTGTGGCCAACAAAGCCACAGGACGGGGAAGACTGGAACTATTTGCTGAAAGGGCCAATTTTTAAAAATTTTTTAATCTGCAAATAGTTCTAGTGCAGAGAAAAGGGTGAAAAGTTCTTTTTCTAATTCACAGTTTTCTAAATCACAATTAGAAAAGAGGTTTAATGGTAACTTTTGAAGTATAGAATTTATCTTAAATGAATGGACTATGCTTTGTATCATATATGTCACTAGTATTAAAAATACACAAATAATCCATTTTAAAATGTCACAGTTTTTTGCAGTTGGAAACTTCATTGTCTTCTCCCTCCCTCCCCCCAAAAAAAAGGGAGATTTTGAAGATTGATGTTGGAGATTCCTGTTTCAATAGACAGGTTGCTTCACTAGTTAATTACCTCTGAAGTTAGAAAGCAGTTCTGAGTAGAAGCTTCAAGTTCAGAATCAAAATTCTATGCTGTGCACTGTTACAGTCCAAACTTTGAAATAAACCGGAAAAATTCTTTTTTTTTTTTTTTATGCTTTGCATTACTTTACTTTAAATCTATATTTCTCCACTTGACAGAAAACTTTGAGTGTTTCACATGAGGTGCTGCCTTAACTGACCTTACCAGGATGTCAACCCCTATATCATTACATGCACTGCCACTTAGCCCCTAACCATGACATGTTCAAAGCAGTAACACAATACACAATGTTTTATGATATGTGGCATTGCATCCTGCAAATTAAGCACTACAAACAGAGGAAATACAGAGGGCAATGGTATGAAAAAGAAGGACCAGATGTTCAAAGGTAGATAAGGATGAAGATGACATTATTTTAAACTTGTCTAAATCCTTTATTAATCTGATTCTCCGAGAACTGAGAAATGTGAGAAACCAGATCACAATATTGTAGGCATTTTTTATATGTATGAGTTGTACAATATATTAATTCCAATAAACTTTCATATTTCAGCGGGTCACTATTTCACAGGAAGATTCATAACCTTAATCACCTTTGATTTTTGTCTCTTAAACCCATGGATTATTTTATCTATAGGTTTACTCATCGTAATAAAGTATTTAGAGAAAAAATGTCTTTGATCTGGGTTAGACTTTTTTCCACACTCTCCCTTTTTTGTTTTTTTTTTTTTTTTTTCAAAGCTGGCTTCCAACAAAGAGAAAAAAATAACTACCAAGCAAAATTCCTGATGTAGCCTTTACTAAAAAGAAATGAATGATCTTCCACATTCTCAACACTTCTTCAAGGTGCAGCTAGTACACACCATTCCTACTATCAGAGGATCAGAGTAGCTTTCTGTCACTGATTGTTACATCACCTCGAAGATGTACTGTATGACAAACTCTATAAAAAATCACTTGCATTTTGTCTTGCCTTCCCATTCCCCTTCCCCCACACTTGTCAAGACACTTTTATTTCAAACACTCTTTCTCAGCTACTTTTTGAAGAAGGTGTCAGAATGCCTCATTCCCATCCACCCCTTTCCTGATAAACATTTTATCTTCTCTTCCCCCACCCTTGCACCTTTTGCCTCCAGTTGTAATTCAAAAAGCAGGGCAGAACAGGCCTAACCTCAATTTCCGGTGTTGAATGTGCAGCTGCTTGACTGATAGCCTCATGAATTATTAATACAAAGACCTCATGTGCATATTCATGAAGTATCTCTTTATTAATTCATAATGCAGCTGCTGCAAAGGCAAAGAGTGGAAGGCTCAGCCTCCTCCCACATAAAGACAAGAAATGTCTCCCTCAGCTTCACTCTGATTTTTTTTACCTTACTTTACTAGCTCGTCCTCAGTTATGCATCAACACCAGCAGTTTACATTTTTGTTGTGTTCTGTTGTAGTGTCTTGTATGCCACTCTTGTGCCAGCCCACATTCCCCCTTCAAGAGGAATCAAAAGGGTTGGCATCAAATTCCCCAGTAATGTTTCTTATGAGAAATAAACTTTAATGGGAGTAATGAGATTTTACAGCTCTTTTCAATTATTTTCAGTTGCTCTCAGGTGCTCCAACACATGCTTCATTTAATTTTACAGTGAATACTACATGCAGTGTGGTGGTGTTTGTCACTAGGGACTAAAAAGATGCAGAAATATCTCACAGGAGAGGATAAAAAATAATAAAGTCCTTAGTTACTTTTGCAGCTATGTTTTCCAAAATGAGGACAGAAAACACTAGAGACTTCAAGTAGACAGGTTCTTAATGAGACAATTTTCCATGAAAAATAATAAACAACAGTAAAAGCTCTGTAAAATTCTTGAGCATCACTGGGATGGGCAATCATACAGGTTTGAATTCTGTGTGAGTAGTTCCATTCTCCCCTCCAAAATGGTGCTGGATTTTTCACAGTACAATCTGACCTCCAATAGAGTTTGCCTTGAGGTAATTGACACTTGGAATGTTTTCAAAAATAATCAGACAACATTTTTACATTGCTTAACTCCAAGTGTCTGAATCTAGCATTCTGAATGGGGGCAGGTGATGAAGAAATAGTTTATAATTAAGTAAAAGGAAGAAAATTCTTTAAAGTTTCATGTGTGTTCTGTCATCATAGAAGCAGGAAACCCCTGACCACAATGGCTCTCAAGTAAACCACTCAGACTGACAATGTAGCTAAGGGCAGAAAATACCTAAGGGAAGGCATTGCATGGGATGGGTAGGGAGAATGGAACTTTAAAAAAAACCTGTTAATGCTACAACTTGGTGTCATGGGTTGACCCTGGCCCAATGCCAGTGCCCCCATGAAAACACATTTCCCCGGATGGTTACTGTGAGATGTGACCCAAAATACAGCAAAGCAGGCTCCATCATCTCAGGGGTAAAGGAATAAAGCTTTATTACACCTACTATAAACACAAAAGGAAAAGGGAAAAAAAACATACATACATACACAATGTCTACAATGGAAATTTTCAAAACCACTTCTCCTCCCCCCACCTTCTCCCATCAACATCATGAGTCAAGGCTTTACCTTCCCAATCCAGCAACCACCCCTCGAACACTCAATTCTCTGCCCAGTACCATCTCTCACTCTACCACCTCCCAGTTCATCAGGAGAGAAAAGTCTCCCTCTCGCACCACAGGCCTCCCCCCAGAAGCACGGTCGAACCCTCCTGCGCTTCCATCGGCACACCTGGCAGCCATCCAGGGAAAATCTGCCAGGGTGCAAATCTTCCTTCCATGTTCAGTGCTCTCACCACTGACCATGGATCCAAACTGCTTCTTGGGTGTCCTTTTTTAAGGATGCTTGGCCCAGTTCCAGAAGAGTGACAGTCTCACATTTGGGACAGCAGTCCCCCCCATATTCTTTCCCCTGGGGCCTGGGGCTCTCAGGAACAGAGATCTCCTCATCCATCTCTGTTCCTTCCACATCTTCCTCTGACACACTGCACTCCTCGTGGCTCCCAGCCATCGCCTCCCCCCGGAAACAGTCTCTGAATTATAGAAAGAAATAGGCTCTGTCCCGTGGCTATGCAAGAGAAAAGTCCAGCCAAAAGCCACTCCAATCATCTCCTCCATCCAGGACGCTTCCCATCCTCTGCTGACATTTTCTTACGTACTCGAACTTTCTCTCCACTTGCTCATTTCCATCTAGCTCTCTCTCTTCTTCAGATTAGGGAGGATTAGTGCTTCTGTGGCTTCCATTGTCCAGGAAGGGGTTAAAAATCTCAGCCGCTGTCTGCCAGAACATCTAACTCCCACAGCTGGCTGACCGCGGCTGGGCACCTGCTTCATTCCTTGCCCTCCCCCTTCTCCTCCTCAGCCCGAGGTGCCAGCACAGATATCACACTTGGAGCTGGCACAGACTGTCTCCGTTCCTCTCTCTCTGGGGGTGGCCTGCCCAAAGCACCCCAGGGTCCCTCAGGGCTCCGGCCTGGCCTGCCCAAAGCACCCCAGGGTCCCTCAGGGCTCCGGCCTGGCCTGCCCAAAGCACCCCAGGGTCCCTCAGGGCTCCGGCCTGGCCTGCCCAAAGCATCCCAGGGTCCCTCAGGGCTCCGGCCTGGCCTGCCCAAAGCATCCCAGGGTCCCTCAGGGCTCCGGCCTGGCCTACCTCGGCCCCGGCCGGCCGCATGGCTCACCCCCTCCCCCACCCAGCCGGAGCTGGGCAAGGGAGGTCAGCTCTGATCCCCCGCTGGACCCAAAGAGGAAGTTCCCCTGGGAATGCTCTGCTTTTAACCCCTGTGTGTTTTCAAAGGCGTGTCCAGGTTCCTAGTGGCCACCCCAGGTGACAATATTCACCTCTGGCCACTGACTGGTTTGACCACCACCTTCCCAAGAAACTTCCTTCCTCGTCAAACCACCACACTTGGGAATCACTTCTCAGGGAGATAAAGGGTGTGAGGAATGAAATGAGAGTTTCTGAATACTTACAGGCCCAGAACCTGGTAACATTCTGTGCATTTAGATTATACACATACAGAAAAAGAGTTCCATTACTGTCTAGTTTAGATTCTGATTCCAATACTTTAAAGCCAGAAGGGACTATTAGATCATGTCTTCTGACCTTCTGTGTGACACAGATCATAAAATATTGTGCAGAGATCTTTGTACTGAGCCAAAAAAACTAGTGTGGAGTCATAAGTCAAAGGTGCTTCATTGTCAAGTTTTTTTTTCAATATTTGATCTTAAAAGCCAGGTGATTTGGCTCTAGATAAATAGAAAACTTTACCTCATTCTCTGTATCATTGTCTCTACTTGTTTCAGCAAAGGTAAGGAACACGATCATTTGAAGTAATGTAATTCAGTGGAGGGTTCTGTTTTGAATTATCTAGTGGAGCTTCTGTTTGCTGGTGCTAACAAAACTGTTAAGGTGTGGTGATATATTAAATAAGAAAGAGCCAAGATAGAGCTTGAGCAGTAATAGAGTCCTGACCAAATATTTAAGTGGAACTAAGAGCCATCACATTTACTGTGCATCATCTGCCACCACTTGCTGCTTTATCATCTCTTTCTTCACCCTCTGTGTCATCATCTCCCCCACATATTCAAAGCCTTCTCCTGCTCCTGCACAGCACCTGATGGATATTATTGCCCTCTCCTGGCTAGAAACTGTGCAGTGCAGCAGTGCAATTAACACATGCTCTCAGCAGGTAAAGGAAAAACAGCCAGGGAGATCTTGGACCAGGGCAAATAAGTATCCAGGTAAAGGAAAAACAGCCAGGGAGATCTTGGACCAGGGCAAATAAGTATCTGCTGTGGTTGAACTCTGGGGTTACAGGAAGCCTTGTCATGGTCCAGCATACCAGCTAAAAGCTGAACAAATTCTCTTTCAGGTAGAAAACTAGTAGAATTGGATAATACTGCAAGTGAAGTTAAAACCATCACTTACCTAGGGAAGAATGATCACACAAATTCATTTAAAGAAACGTCTCCTGGTGCTCCTGACGCTGGGCGACTGACACTGGTGGGAGAGAGTTTTGGCCAGGTGCAGTTCACCTGCACAGCCACTCCCCTGAATGTCCCCCTTTAGTTCTCTCCACCAGGATACAGCCAAGAGCAGAATTGCATTAGCTGCAAGTCCAAGTTTGCCTTTTACTCTGCTTCCTGTGGCGGGCCCCTCCTGATCTCTCTTCTGTGACAGCAGCTTTAAGGGTTTAACATCACAGTGCCTTTTGATCTCATTTCTCAGCTGTGATTAAATAGACACACATCACTTGCTGTGCCACTATGAGAGCAACTCATGGTTCACCTTCGCTGAATTAGTACCCGCTGAGCACTGCAAATATTTGAAATGTCAATCCATTTGATAATGTCAAAGAGGGCTGCAAATACCACAGAATGGCACCAAGGAAACATTCAACACATGCAGTGGCATATATAATATCTCTTTTCTTCAGGACAAAAAATCATAGTTAAATAGAAACAGGAAACCATCTAAGAAGATGTTAAGGTCAACAGACCTGATAACCTGGAGTGGGACATGCTCCTGCAATATAACACCATAACATTTTAAGCAAACCTACTCCCTCTCAAAGAACTTAAATCTTCCACATTCACACATTCTAGCAAATTATTTTCTACTAGTAAAAATTGGGATATTAACTGTACAACAACCCATGAGTTGTCTAGGCAGATTTTGTACATTCATATCAGGGAAAAAAATAGAGGCTTGTTATGACAACTTTATTATCTTTTCCCACTCAAGAAACCTAAACCAGAAGGAAATATAATATCTGAATAGAAAACAATAATGAGGCCATATTTTCAGACACAGAAGCTTGGAACAGTAGAGCAGGTGAAAGCAGATGAGATTAAGTTGATTAGTAGGCTGTAGTTTGCCCTGTAGAAAGATTTGCATTTACAGAAGACATCAGGAAATAAGACAACCAACTTACTGCTGGGAGTTGAATGAGAAAGTTAGCAACCTAAAGTGTGTGCAACAAAGAACTGAAATTTGGCAATTACACAGACAGGACAGTCTTCCAATGAGTTACAGGGGGTTTTTTTTGTTTTGTTTTGTTGGTTTTTTGTCTTTTTTTTTTTTTTTTGTGTCTACTAGATTTACCCTTCTAAACTGAAGATTTTTAAACATTTCCTATAATTGTACCAGCTAGTACATAAGAAATTAAGATTCATGATGCAGAGCAAGCTTCCCTTTTCTTTTTTTTTTCTTTTTTTTTTTTTTTTAACTGAAAAAAGGTAATTCACTTACCTATAGTGTTTTCATTTTAAAAAGAAAAAAATGAAAACGGTAAAGTTCATGTACTGAAGTACTGATTCGGGAGGCAAATACCATGTGCCTTGCTTGTGGCAGCTGAGAATCAAGTGATGATTTTCCCTTTGTATGCTGATGAAGACTAATGACTCACTGAGCATGAATATATCTGCATGTAATTAGACGAGTAGTACCTTAGCAATAGGAAGTCACAGAGAGAATTCTTGTTTGTTGTCTTGCTGGAATTCTTGTCTCTCCAATTATCTTGACATTTCAAAAGACATTTACTTTTCAGTAGCTCAAAGTCCAGTTAATCTAAAGAACTATATTTAATAAAAAAGAAAACAAAAAAAACCCAAAACAAACTAAACCCCAAAAAACCAATCCCCAAACTGCAGTGTACTTAACAAGAACTATGTTCATTAGCATCCACTTCAGCCCCTTCTAAAGACCTGGATACAAGTTTCTTTTGGGTTTATCAGTCAATTCACTGGCTTCATTTTCAGGGCTTTTTGCCCTTGTCACTGTCAAATTTGCTTGAGGTTCCACCTACAATTCATCACTTTCAAACTTTGTATTGATACATGAGAAATTGCTTTGTTACCAGCATATCTTTATTCTTTCGTACTAAGGTAGTAATAAAAAATATTTAAGAATAAAGGAAAAATAACAGCATGTCTTAGTCTATTTAGATAACATCATTAAAATAGTAAGTTTTGTTAAGAGTAGATGTGATTGATCAGTCTAAAAATCCATCTGAATGCAGACAGGTGAACTCCAGTAAATCTTTCAGCAATACTAACTTCTACAACAAACTGGGGAATTTTTCCTGCTGCTATGCCCATTGTCTCTGTTAATAACAAACAGCATGTCACTGTGAACATCCCAAGCAGCAAAGTTATTAACCAAGAGTTACTACTCCTTCTCTACCTCCTATTCTGAAGAATTTTTAAAAAATCCTCTCATTTTCTTAAAATTAAAACAACTTCTATTATAGTTTTATTGAATTTTATCTTTAGTGTCCAAATATGGAACAAATCCTATTACCCTGACTTCAGTGAATTTTGGTAGGAGCTACAACCTAAAAATTCAAGTTACTTTCACTGCTTCCTCTGCTTTACATGTGTTTAATTAAACCTGAACTGTTGAGCACTAGTAAGTGCTTCAAAAACAAGCTTATCAATTATTGCTCATCCATCTGCTTTTCATTTGAAAGCAGGGGGGCAGGAGTCTACTATTAAATGTAAGTAAGCTCTACAAAACCTTTGAGTTTTGTTCACTTCTGTTAATTATTCCTTTGATCATATTATTAGACAACAATGTCAGATATTTCCCTTCATATGTGCAGTTTATCTCAAATCTTTGCTTTTTTATCCCCTATTCAGGAAAGGACTAAAATTCTGATTAATGTCTCTGTTACACAGGCATTTGTTAGTGAAATCCTTTCTTTGCCCATATTTCTCAATCACTTTTGAAATAAAGTTGCACAGCTAAAAAATCTTTTATTTTACAAGAGGGTGGCTTCAGGATGCGCTCTATCCTGACAAGGACATTGAGCATTCTTAGATACTCTTCCCACGTGGCATGAAGAAAAGGTCCCTTCAAACATTTCTCAGATGTGGGAGAGGCAAGGTTCCTTCCTTCCTTCCTTCCTTCCTTCCTTCCTTCCTTCCTTCCATCAGCCTTTCTCTGCCATCAACAAAACTGGTTTATAAAGTGAATATGGAGGAAAGCCTAATTAGAGGAATAGGCTCCTGGCTGATAATTAAAGAAAGATCCACAACAGTATGCCCTTTCTTTGAACAGTATCAATATATTTATACTCATGCAATAAATAAAGCAAGAGATCCCTTTGCATGGTGAGATCTACCAATGATTTTGTGTTTATTTTTGTGGGTTTTTTTCACATCAGTGTTATTTTTGAAGATATTTCAGTTGAATGTAGTACATATAAAAATACCTACTCATCTACTTCTTACCACCCTCAACACTTGCACATGCAGGTTACACCCTTTTTTTCAGTTTTTCCTCAGGATGCATGGGGAAAAGAAGGCAGGCTTATGTGTACATTCTTAGATAAGTAAGAACTGGGATACAAGAGTGTGCAACCCAAACTAGTTTAAAGTTTAAGTGTTTAAGGATTTAACCATTGGAACAATGCAAAAGATAGTCAGACCTCATACAGAGTCAGCAAAATTGCAAAAAACCACAGGACTATGCTTGTCCAAATGCCAGAAATATGAAGAATATGAAGCAAAACCTAAATTAGCACCAATGACCACTGCTCTTTGTCCCTGACAGAAAAGCTCCCACTTCATTCGGGAGGGCCAAAAGGCCAACAGATGGACAGGATGTCTAATACAGAGAATTCCTTTTTCTTTCTCTGCCTGGCTGAATGCAGTGACTTAAGGGTCAGGGGCCAGTGGGGACAAGTCCCTGCCTGGCACAGCAGATGCATCTCCTGTGTGAATGCCCCACATGATGTCCAGGTGGCATTGCATTGTAAGTACAAGGCTCTGCAAGAGTACCTGAAGCGTGACAAGGGCGATGGATCCTTTAACATGGAGCTGTTGCTGAGGTGGAGTCAGCCTATGCCCTGTGTCTGAGCTGGTGCCATAAAGGAAAAAAGATGGCTCACTGTCTCAGAAGACTCCCTTCTGAAGGGAGCAGAAGCCCCATTATTCAGAGTGGACCCACTTCTTTGGGAAGCCTGCTGTCTTCTTGGGGCCTGGGTTAATGGTTTGAAAAGAAAGCTTCCTGCCCTGGTACGACCCTCAGGTTATCATCCATTATTGGTTTTTTAGGCAGGAAATTATGAAGTTGCAACAAGAAACTTCATAAGGTCAATCAAAAGAGACCGCTGGGCCTTGGCCCGACCAGTTAAGGGATCAGGAGTACAATTAGTGCTCTTATCTATCCTTCCAGTTGCAGGGAACGATGAGGAAAGAAACAGGAAGGTCCAGCAGATCAATACAGGTATCTGAGTCTGCTATCACCAGCAGAATTTTGGGGTTTTTGATCATTAATTACTCTACATAACCTCGTCTGCTGGTGACAGATGAGATACACCTGTCTCAAATGTAAAAAATTATCTTCATTCAGGAGTCAACAGGGCTCTTGGAAAGAAATCTAAACTGGATTTTAAGGAGAAAAGGGATAAAACAAGGCTTATTTAAGATCTGAAGAGCATCAAGTCAATATTTGAGGGACTATGTGCAAGCGAGATCCTTTGGTCTGCTGTCTCACTGGAGGTGGGGGATGAAGATCCATGCAACAGTAAAGACATGAGAGATATTGACATCTTAGAAACCATGGAAATTCCTGAGAATGGTCACGTAGGAATTAGGGCTTCTCCCCGAAAAAAAAGGAGCAAGATCAATAAGCCAAGTGCATCTAAACTGATAGACTCAGGCAACAAGTGGGTAAAAAACAGGAGGAGCTGGAGGACACTGTGCAGCAGGAAAACTATGATAGTTGCTGTAAAGGAGATATGGTGGGATGACTTTTACAACTGGATGTGAGCCAGGATAAAGAAGAAGATAAAGTAGTCTATAAGACTGTGGGAGAAGTCCCACAATTTCCAGCCCTTGTTCTCATGAAGGACGTCAATTTACCATATATCTGCTGAAAATGCAACATATAAGGGAAAAAACTGGTCTAAGAGGTTCCTGAAGTGTGTGGAAAAGAGCTTCCTGGCCCAGCTGATAAGTGAGCCAGCTAGGGATGTTGCTGAACAGAGAAGGACTGGTGTGTGATATGTTGGCTGGAAGCTGTCTTGGACACAACAGTCACAAAATGATAGTTCTGTATTCTTGTAGAAGTAAGAAAGATGTTACAACCCACCCCTGAGGGCGAGGGTAACTGAGGTTCTTGTGAAGAGGTCCTATCAGGTGGACTAGAGTGAAATGACACTGAATGACTGGTGTTTATATATATCTATATCTATCTCTGTGTGTGTGTGTGTGTGTGTAGTCTATTTTAGAACAATTTTGTTGTCATTTGATTATTATCATCTACAGTAGTATAACAGCAAAAATATAAGGATATCTCTTAAGAAAATATAAAAGGAAAAGAAAGAAAAAGAAAGAAAGGATAAAAGTAGATAGTGGAAAGGAAAGCTATCACCACCTGTGGATCTAGAGATGAGACTTGATTGTCGCAATTTCAAAACTTAATCCGGCTACTTGTGTAAAAGACAATAAAAATTTTCTATAAATCCAGAAAAGAAAAGAAGGGCTAAGGAGAATTTCTGTCCTTTATTGTATGTGGGAGGAAACATGGTAATAAAGATGAAAAGGCTGAGGTATTTAATGCTCTCTTTTCCTTGGCCTTTAATAGTAAGACCAGTTGTTCTCCAGGTATCCAGCCTTCTGAGATGAAAAACAGAGATAGAGAGCCAAAAGGAGGTCCCAATAATCCAAGCAGACTTGCTACACCACTTAGACACATAAAAGTCTTTGAAGTCAGATGGGACCCCAAGAGTACTGAGGGAACTGGCAGAAGAGCTCACTGAGCCACTTACAATGATTTACATGATTAGTCCTTGCTTACCGGGAAGGTTCCATTTGACTGGATTGGAAGCTAGGAAATGGGAACTACAGGAAGGGCTAGAAGGAGGAGCAAGGGAGCTCCTGTCAGCCTGACCTTGGTGCCAGGGAAAAGGAGGCTTAGGGAAGAACTTATCACCCTCTGCAACTCCCTTAAAGAAGCTGGTCTTGGGTAAGTGTTGGTTTCTTCTCCCAAGTAATAGGTGATAGGACAGGAGGAAATGCCCTCAAGCTGTGCCAGGGAAGGTTTAGATTGGCTATTATGAAAAATTCAATCACAGAAGCTTTTCTTCACAGAAAGTTTTATCAATCATTGTAACAGGCTGTTCAGGGAAGCAGTGGAGTCACAATCGCTGGAAGTGCTCCAAAATGTGTGGATATGGCACTTAGGGGCATGGTTGAGAGGTGGACTTAGCAGTGTTAAGTTAATGGTTGGACTCAGTGATCTTAGAGGGCTTTTTCCAGCCTAAATGATTCTATGATTCTGTTCCCATGATTGCAAAGGAAGGCTTGAACAAGTACTCAGATGACCTTTATTTTTAATCAAGGAAAACAGATAAATAAACAACTCAGGGAGCAGCTGTGACACATAAAGGCAGTACATGGTTCCCAGCCATGAAAAATCTATCTGCCTGGGCAGATCAAAGTAGAAATATCCAGCAGAGCTCTCTTACAGCTAGCATGAGTAAAAGTATCTAATAGATCCCAGTGAGTGTTGACTAGCTCTGGCTCAAAGGCTCTCAGTGTAATGTAACTGAGTCCTCAGGACACAGCTGGTGAGGTGTGGAAAGTCACAACTGTCCATTCACTATAAATAGCATGAAATAATACAAGGTTATACAGTTTAACTGTCACTACCTATGTTATTATTCTGATAAAAAAAATAGAAAAGACGATATAGTGAAGAAAAACACTTCAGTGAGAGTACAAGCAAATTTAGATTTATCAGTGAAGTCAATTATCAGTGCTCTGGGAGAGGCACAAAAAGAATTTCTTATAAAATCTCTCTGCTGAACCTGACCTTGAAAATACTTCTCATCCATTTTGGGACAAAATCTAACAGGTGAGCATAAAGACCATTAGATTTATTTGCTACGCTGCGTCCGGAATTGGCCAGTCACACTGACATACTGAATCTTATCTGAGGCAAGTAGGCAGCGAGCACTAGCTGCTATTTCCAATGTGCTCAATTTTCTGGCAAGAAAATTACATAGGGGGCAATGCAGTACCTCAGGACACAGTTGGCTGTCCTGCTGACAGTGTCTGCTGCAAGGTGCTCTGGTGCAAGGTGTCTCTGCCTATGGCATGGAGTCATTTTATGCCTGTCTCAAACCCCCCTCAGATGTCAAGGCTAATACCAACACCACCAGGGAAGTTTATCTTCTGCCCATTTCCACTCCAGAAGCTGGTGATACTCTTTACTTGGGTGCAAGGGTTCTTGCAGGCCCCATGGGGAAAAACAACAGGTAGTGAGGAAGATAAACAGGAGCCAGAATGTCAGAGAAACTTCTTTGCTCTATTCTTTCCATAGCAGAGCCTCAGACTTCCAACTCTTGGTTTTGGGAAGCAGCTGGCGTCAAATGGTTGCAGAGAACAGGGTGGCAGTGAACTAACTTTCCAAAGAGGCAGTGATGTCATGAAGGGTGTTTTTCTGAGAGCTGTAAGCTCACACTTGAGATCTGGGCACTGCTGCCTACCCCTCTCATTTTCAGCTTTGCACACTCTCATCCTGCAAGCAGAGTCTTTAAAAAAGCTGGAGAGGGCCATTTTGGCAGGTCAGCTAGTAATAAAACAAGATGAAATGGCTGTAAGACTGTGGATTGAGAACAGATATCAGGAAGAAATTCTTTACTGTCAATGTGGTAAGGCACTGCCACAGATTACCCAGAGCATCTGTGGATGTCCCATCCCTTGCAGTGTTCAATGCCAGGCTGGATGAGACTTTGAGCACACTGGCCTAGTCCAAGGTGTCCCTGCTCAGGGCAGTAGGCTTGGAATTATAAGACCTTTAAGTCCTTTCCAGCCCAAACCGTTCTATGGTGATATGAATCTCAGTTGCTTTGTCCCCGGTCCTCTCCTTTCCTGTGCCCCCTGCTTCCTCACCCTGAGAGGTGGGATGAGCAGGATCCAGAGAAGGCTGTAGTTACTACCCACTGACTGATATCCAGCAATCAGCCAGCTCTGACTAACTCCCACAGGTTATATACTGAGCATGGCGCTCCATGGTATGGTATCTCCCTTTGGACAGACCAGGTCAGCTATGCTCCCTCACAGCTTTTGGTGTATCTCCTGACTTGCAGAGCATAAGACACTGAAAAGTCCTTGATTTAGAGTACACAGTACTCAGTAACAGCCAAAACATCAGTGTGCTGTCAACATTATTCACATACTAAATCCTAGAAACACAGCACTCTGCCAGCTACTTAAGAAAAATATGAACTCTAGTCCAGCTGAAAGCAGGTGGAACCAAGGCATTTCCTCTCCTCACTGGTTCCATGTGTATTTTTCCCATCTAAAAGAGCAAGCAAATGCAGAGAGAAAATGAAAAGGAAAAATCTGTGTACCTTTTTAATAGGTTATACAATGAAAAATGTCCTCTGCTCTTCATTTCAAACCACTTTTTGAAGGTACTCCACACGACCTCAAAATGTTGTACCTATGTTACACTGAAAGAAAAGAAAGAAAAAAGAGCATCCTTAACTGTATACTTGAGCTTGAGCTTATAAAGGACTAGGATCAATGCCCTCAATTTAAATGAATTACACCTGTGCCTAAGAGTGAGCAGCAAGAAAGCGCAGAGATGGTTAAAGCTGTGTAAACCTGTGGGCTTGGCAGCTTTACTGCTTAGCTAAAGCTTTTAGCCAGGATATAATGAGCCAAAAAAAAAAAATAAAAAAAAAGTGCTGTTTATTTTATTCTTAAAAAGAGGGGTGCATATGGCAACCAGATAAACAGCTAAGCATGTAACACTTCCATTAGTTACGACCATCTAATTCCATCAACTTTAATAAAAAGTTTTATACAGAAACATATGTAAATCCTTGCTGCATATTTTGCAAACCTTCATTACACAGTTGTAGCAAAATTAATTTTTGTACAAAACACAAGGAGTCATAGAAAGAACATTTTGCTCTGCTAAGGTGGTATGTCAAAATGTTGAGCTCAGAGATTTCTGTCAGCTGGTGGCAGACCTGTGTCTCATGGCTCCACTAGCTGTCTACAAGACTAAAGAAAAGAATAGACAAAAGAGATGAAATGAGTATAAAATCTATTAAAAAAAATCACAAACTGATAATGGATAAACAATGTCTCTTGAGATTTCTTGCAGCATTCTCTGTAGCATTTATTCTGAATTTCCAGTGTAGAGTTGAAGTTTTGAATGGGTGTCAACTAAGACTTCTACTACAGAAATTTGATCATCTTTTCTGTTTAACCCCTCAGTACACAAACAATTCTGTGCAGCTGTATCTATTATATAACAGAGTATTTCTTGATCCACTATGTTTAGTAGGGCAGTGATAATTAGAATGGGTTAGTTTAAGTCAATAGCTTTAATAAAAGACAATTTTTTCCCTAAGGTAGGAAAGTAGTCTGCTCAATAACTTATGCAACTCTTTTACTGAGAGATAATAAAAAATGTGACCTATATCAGGGGTTAAACAATTCTTCTTCGTCTGTTCTAAAAAATAAGTAAAATGGATGTTTGCCAATATGGCTTTTACAGCATGAGGAAGTAGGAAGCATACATAGTAAAGTAGACCAGGAATTATTGTTCAAAATCTTAGAAGCAGTTAATTGATAAGGACCCCACAACATACTTCCAGCCAGGATGAAGTACCATAAAAACATTTGGACAAACTTCCACTGATTTTATGAAGTCTGGTCTGCAAAGACTGGAAAAAAAGCCAGGATAAAGCTGTTACCTAATAAAGGGACTAGCAACTTTTTCTTTCTTTCTTTTTTTTTTTTT
>VZRH01001282.1:725921-814378 GCA_013397555.1 Urocynchramus pylzowi | reverse complement strand
TTTTTTTTTTTTTTTTTTTTAAGTTGCAGTTAGCTGAGGATTGTACAAAGATTTATAAAGATTTTAAAAGAATTAATTAATGAATATACACATCTAGTCTGTGTTCTTAATGAAGAAAATGAAATACTTTATTGAATCTATGAACTCAATTTGAAAGTGATTGAAAGTAAAACTTGAAAGTAAAACTTTGAGTTTCTAGACATCAAAATGAGAATACTCATTTTATACCCAAGTGTAGCAAAAGGTTGGAGCCAAACAGAAGAAAAACAATTGTAGTATCAACATACTGCATAGAAATATCTTCCCAATTAAATTTAAAAATAAAAGCTGGTATAGGTCATGAATCTGGCCCTATAATATTCAGATAGGTAATATAATGAAGTATTTGTAATGTGAGACTGTAACCAATGGCTCAAACAAGTTACCAACAGAGATGGTTAACTCTCAGTCTTGTGGGAGCAATCTGTCCCACCTGTCTTAGACATTTATTTCAGAAGGGGATGAATCACCTTCTGGAGGAGTCTGTAAGACCAGGGAATTTAGAGCCCACAGAAGCCAGGGTGGAGCTTTCATGACTAATTTAGATTACATGCCCAATTTTTAAGTAGCCATAGTTATATGATGTAGACCAAACTCATCACAAGATAGGCACCTAATAACTCAAACAAAACCATCTTGATTTGCAGAAATCAGGATAGAATACACCATGCCAACTGTTAACAGGAAGTCAGTTTGGATAATGACATTAGCCACTTTTTTATTTCAAAAGCTTTGTTGGGATGGTTAATCAGCTATCATTTCATGCACAATACTGCTAAGTATACTTCTACTAGCAAAAAGGGAATGAGATACTGAAATAGATCAGATAAAAAAAGGGTAACAGTATACTCAGATTTCTAAAATATGACTGTTATGAGATTCTATCTTCAGTTTTGATAAGGATCATTTGCAATTGAAAAGCTTTAGAGAGGACATAAGTTGTTCCGAGCAGCCAAAATCTTTAAGTGGATGATACAATATATGAAGCAAATCATTTGGGCTTGTAGATCTTTCAGGACTGAAGTTTAAAAAGCAAACTTTAATAATAAATATAATTTGAGAACAGTTTTAGATTTAGAACCAGTTTTAGATTTAATTAGATATTATATCAACAAAATCATTTGAGCAAATAGGGGATCTTAACATGGAATGAGTGGTAAGGTAGCTATCTGCCAAAGACAGGGAGAACAAATCAGCTGAAATTTAGTGCATTTAGAAACATTGTGCATGAACATATTTATGTGTCTATTTGTGAGTGGAGTGATTACTTATGTCCTATAACCAATATTCATATAGAATTGATGATTTTTGCTGTCTCATATAATTATGAACATACTTCCAAAGTTCATTTTGTGAAGATGTAGACTGAGATGATCAAGAAATTTTTTTCTCAGAAATATTTTTCTCCCACTGGTAGCTGGATCCTTCCGTCTTTGACTGATTATCTGTATAAGTTTATTTTGGTGCATAATGGTTGTTTATTTCCACACACATAATTTTAGTAATAGTATTGTGTACAATGGGTAAAATACAGCAGTATTCTTCAAGAAACTGAGGTAAGGAATCTGATGATTTTGATGGATCTGCTGCAGGGAGTATTTTTATGGTGGTTGTGGAGGTCTTTGGCAAGCTTCAATTATAACTTGAGGCACAACCTGGATTCATTCAGTGCACATCAGACTCTGGAGAGGTTGTTTGAAAAGACAAATTTAGTGACAAGGCTATTGGAAGTATTAATTTTCCAGTGCAGGTTCTGGTGTGTTTCTTGGGTAGGCAGCAGTGTGAAAACTATTTAAAATCTCTTCAAGATGGTGTATGAAAAAAATTGGCATGGTTTTTTGCCTGTTATCTAGAGGTCATTTTCATTATTGAAAGTAAAGTTGTTGGTAGAAGAGAATTAATGATATCCCTGAGCGTATGCTATAAATATTAGTCTTGCTATCTGAAGTACCTAGGGCAGGATATGTTGTAGAAAGCTATGAGATATTAGTGGAGAGGATGGTATGAAGGTGTTTTGCAGATGATGGAAGAAACCAGCTGCATCTTAGGGAGGCAGTTAACCTTGGAGGCTGGGAGATTACAAGTCTGAGAGTGGTTTTCATGAATGGTGTTTTGGAAAAGTTCAGCTAAATATTATCAGCTTGCCAGAGATCTTTAGTGATCATATTAAAACCTCCTGCAAGGGATTTGGCTTTATGATTTTTCTTGGAACTGAGCCATGTGTCCAAACTGAGGCTATAATGATAAGTTTGAGTTCTAAAATGAACAAATGCAGCATCTACCGTGACACATTGCCAGATTGCCTCTCACACTGCTGTGTGAGTGCAGGTTTGTTTTTTACTGTATTTTCCTCACTTGATTTTTCAAATAATTTTCTCTGTGGTAACCATTTCATATTCTTAAATTCATATGTTTTGTAAATTCCTAATACTTTTTGCTAATGGTACAGTAGCAGTTATCATCTCTAAAATTTTCTTTGGTTCATTCTTTGCCTAATCTATTTTTGAAAAGCAACAGAGCAAGCACTTATTAATCCTTTAGAAACATAATCTCAAGCATCTAAAGTAGTTAAACATTGGACACACAAATGAACAGAAATACCCTAACATGAAATTTATTCAATACCTGCTAATTTTTGAGAATGTTGATGGAAAGTTGTATACATTTCATTTATGAACTCTAGACAAAGTAATATGACAAGAAATAAAACTGTGTGACATTTGGGGAGAACATCTACATTTTGAACAGCAACAGCACCACTCTGTTGTTTGCCGTTGATCAACCATTAATTTCTATGTCTTGTTCATAAAGAAAACAAAACCAACCCAAACCCACTGATTTCTCAGTGTAGTATGCTAAGAAAGATTTACTTCCTCAATCTTGGTATAATTACTGGTGGCCCTGAATCATGGTATCTGCTTTCCTGTAGTTTGCATGTTTATCTACATATTTGTGCTCAACCTAAAATCTAGCCATGAATAAGTCTTATCCAAATTTTCTTATTTCTGGGCCAGCAACTAAATTAGCACTTAACAAGCACAGTTTATTTTAAAAGAGACTTATTTATTCATAAAATGAATCGTTGAAGAAAATCAAAATTCTGTATATCTTTTTTTTAGTATACAGTCCAGTTCAAGCTGCCATTGACTTCAAAGGGCCTTGGGTTGGGAAATTTCTGTGTTGAACACCTTTTTTTCATACGAACATTTAAAAACTACTTAGGAATAAGAGTTTTCATTATGTATTACCTTGTATGAACACCTTGATGAGCATTATCTCAGTGCAGTACACTGATGCCCCAGGACTGGACAAGGCTATAATACCTGTTTGTTTTTATTTGTGGATATGAAACCTGCTGGGTTCTTAGGCTTGACTGAGCGATCAGAGCTGCCTCTGCTGCCATAAATTTGCATGCTACAGGCAGTATTGCTGAGGGATAGCTGTAGGATTTGAAACATAAAACCTCAGTTGAGTGTTTGAAGTACTAGGTGAAGCTGAAGCAACTGCTGAGGAATGCATTTGGTGCGGGTAGCTGGGTGTGAAGCTGCAGGCTGAGAGGGTGGAAGGAAGTGCAGAAACCCCAGGCAAGAGGCAGGGGACACTTTGCATAACAAAGGACAAGGGACTGTGTCCCAGCCGGGTGATCGGACACTCCTAGACACAGCAGGAGCGGATGGCTCAGATGGGAGACCCCAGACCGTCGAGTGTACCGACTGACAGAGTGTAAAAGCACAGGGATTCTTTGCCTCGGGGTCCCTCGGGAGCACCAGCTCGAGCTGTTCTGCTGTTGCAATGCTATGACTGAATTTAAGGATCCAGAGGCGTCAGACTCTGCTCAGGGAAACCTGCTCTGACTGAGTGAGAGTGGGATGTGCAAGGATTGCCAAGGAGTTCACCAGGGCTGCCCGCTGCTGTGTGGCTTTGGCCCCATCAGTGACAATCTTGGTGATCGGAGTGTCACTGCCAGAGTGGGTCTGGAATGGTCAGACAGGGAAGTTTTCTTAACAAAAGTTTCTGGAACTTGTTTTTCCTGCCTTTTATTTAATTTTTATTCCTGCCTTTTATTTATTTTTTTATTTCAAGTTTTCCTCTGCTACAGCTGAGGTTGCTTAATATCCATAGTATTTTCAATGGAAGATTATCAGCAGGCATCTCTATAGACCTTGTAAATTGTAGGTGGGTTTTTACAGTAATGTTAGACACATTACACTTAACAATTTTTTTCCCCAATATTTTTTCAGTTTTGTTCAGATCTGCTTTCATTTTTCTCTTAGTCCTTACCACTAATTTTTTTGTCCAGTCTACCCTATCACTGCATCTCTGTTTTGTCATAGTCTTACCCTGCCAGACCAATTCAACTCTGGCTCCCTGTTGGATTAGAAATCCTCTCATTCAGAGGTTTGTTGTTCTCTCCTGACAAGCTGGCAGTCAAAGCTTCCTCTTTGTGAGTAACCCTATGCATTATTTTAAATCTGATAGAGCCTTCCTGCCAGAGAGCCTTCATCAGCATAATGTGTCTCTTTTCTCTCATCTCAGTCATCCGCTTCCTCTGCATGTCCTATTGCATTCACAGGCCTCAGCATGCTGTTCTGAAGTGTCTTGGCAGTGGACTTCATCTCCTGCAGGGAGAGGAATCACTGTGTCCTAGCATGCTGTATCCCTTGATGTGGGATTGCGTTTCAGTAATCAGGACACAGCTTGTGCAAGAAGACTGGTATTTCAATTTTGTCTAGATGAGTAATGTAGAATAAAAGTAGAGTGCAAACTCTAAACCTTCTTAGCAGTAGGGAATGAACTTATTTAATTGATTGCTCCTTGTAAGTTTCAAGTTTCCAAATATTTTCCTTTATGTCTTTAAAAGTCTTCTCCCCTTCCACATGCTACTGTTGTATTCCCTGTCTTTTTGGACCAGAATCTGAGAAGGATTCATGATCCATTCTTCTTAAAAGTACAAACTAAGTAAAATAAGAAGCAAATATTTTGTTTATATCATGAAGATTCAAAACTCTATTCAAAAGCTCTATTCTTTGTGGTGAATTATGATCCTTTTGGTACTATCACTCAATACATATGTATTCTCTAGTCTCTACTTAAAGAATAATCAAGGAAATCATAATTAATAGTATTCTACATAATCTATTCTAGTGCACCTTGAGAATAAAAGTAAAAGGGTATATTTTTTGTACAGAAACTTTTAAAACTACATTTAGTAATCAAGGTGCAGCTTTCTGCCACTGGTCATTTCTTTGCTGAAATTGTCTTAGGGTCTAACAATAACAAAGTAAGTCTCTGTGCTTTCTTCTGATGTTGTCAGTCAAGTCCATCATAAAGCCTGTTGCTTTTCCACAGCTAATTTAAATTACAATCCCTCACTTTTTTCTTTCAATTTGACTTGTACCTGTTTATGTTTGGTCACTGCAGACTGTTCAAGTTGTATAAGCATCAACTCTAATCTAGCTGTTTATTAAAACACTTTTTATAGCTGAGTGATATGGAATCTCATAAGGAAAATGATAATAAGGCAGCAGCTATCAAATTCATGCTTCAGAAATAAAAACATTAATTTTTTTTTTATTGGAAGATAGAATTTTCTCTGCTTGGTAATTCAGTAACAGTGCCCAAAGAAGAAACAGGAAACTCTGCAAAGTACTCACAGTTTGGTTGTTATCTGAGCTGAACCTTCAGAATATCAGCTGGCAAATGGTCAGCACTTGGGTTCCACAGGGTTTTATGCTAGGGTCAGTGCTCTTCAACATGTTAATAAACAAGTTGGATGCAGGACTCTAAGGAATACTAAGCAAGTTCACGGATTATATAAAATTGGGAGGAGCTGCTGACTCCCTTAAAGACCCTGCAGAGAGACCTTAATAAATCACAGGACTGGGCAATCACCAACCATATGAAGTTGAACAAGGGAAAGTGCTGGATTCTGCACTGGGATGGGGCAACCCAGGGTGTGTGGACAGACTGGGCCTCTGTGGAGAGGCTGGAAAGCAGTGCTGTGGAAGGGGACCTGTTGGTCCTGATCAGTAGCAAGTGGAGCATGAGTCAGCAGTGCCCTGGCAGCCAGGAGGGCCAGTGGTGTCCTGGGGGGCAGCAGGCTCAGCGTCGCCAGCCGGGCAAGGGAGGGGATTGTCCTGCTCTGCTCTGCTCTGCACTGGGGCGGCCTCATCTCGAGTGCTGGGGGCAGTTTTGGATACCACAATTCAAGAAAGACTGAGCAGTTAGAGTGTGTCCAAAGGAGGGAAACAAAGAAGGCAAAAGGCCTTGAGGTGAAGCCATATGAGGAGCATCTGAGGTCACTTGGTCTGTTCAACCTGGAGGAGACTGAGGGGAGATCTCATTGAAGTCTTCAACTTCTTTTGAGGGGAAGAGGAGTGGCAAACACTGACGTTTTCTCTGTTTTGACCAATGACAGGATTCAAGAAAATGTCCTGAAATTGTGTCAGGGGAGGTTTACTTTGGATATTTAGTAAAAGGTTCTTCACCCAGGGGGGGTTGAGGAATTGGAACAGCCTCCCCAATGTTTGGACAATGCTCTCAGGCACTTGGTGTGAATCTTGGGGTGGTCGTGTGCAGGGTCATGTGTTGGACTCAACGATCCTTCTGGGTCCCTTCTAACTGAAAATATTCTGTGTTTATGTAATTCTGTAATATACAGATCTGCTTAAGAGCTCATATTTTAACCTAAAAATCTCATAAACAATGCAGCTAACAAGTAGCTGGCTGGAGTAGTCACAGGTAAACTTTTAATGATGGAATAGATCCCTCAGTGAATTAATGAGAAAAGGTAAACTTTTCTCATTAATTCACTGAGGGATCTATTCCATCTTATGAGAGCCAGCAGAAATGAAGCAGCTTGATTTGTGATATTGACTGCAATATCATGCTTGGCAGACTGTTATTCATGCCATATATAGAGCCCTCTCATCAACCTGGAAAAAACAATAGTTTGCAAAAAAATTCTAATGGTTGTCTGCAAAATGCCTGCAATGCATTGGGAAAAGCAGCAGAATTTCGCTGTGGTTTTTTCATTGTGTTTTTTTCTGTCGGCACATGGACTAAAGGGGTCTGGAGCTATAGAGGCACAGTTTGCATACATGTTGGCAGTTCTTGCAGCTCAGGACTTACACTTTGATCTCCCACTGTATGCTAAAGAGTATTTCCAGATGTTATTTTTTTACCAGAAGACACTGGTAAAAGTTACTGGTAAAGTTACACTGGTAAAAACACTGGTAAAGTTACACTGTAGCATTTTGAATGAATGAAGCAATATGCTGGAGACCTGGGTATTTAAGATGCCTATACGTAGTTTCTGGATTTGCTACTGTGTTTGGTAAGGAAAACTTTACTGTCATTGAGATCCAGATTCTCTTCTGTCCAGACAAGTTGATTTCTTAGATACTTCCTGTCAGAGAGCCTTCATTAGCATAATATTTCATCTTAGTGGAATGTCTTAATTTCGAAGCTGATTTCCACTTGAAAGAAAAAATCTTGCCCCAGAAAGACAGACAGATTTTAATTTTTCTGAGGATGATCCTGTTTCTCCTTGTTGAAATCAAAGTCTGACCATATATCCTCATTATAATAAAAATTATTGTATTTCCTTGAAGACACAATATCCTCTGATTAAACCAATGTATCTGGCACTTGACTAGGGAGAAATAATTGTCATCCAGAATTTTATTGACTCACTGGCATGTCTAAGGGTAGGAAGTCTTACACCAGATTTTGTGTTCTGTCACTTAAACATCTAGGTGGAATGAACATACATATCTTGCTCCTTGTTTGAGAACAGATGCAGTGGTTGCTAACCAGTTTAAAGATTGCAATTCACCCACTGATCACAAACCTCTTCATTCTAAACACACTCAGCCATTTCTTTTTTCCTGTTTATATAGTGTAAAAGCACAGTATTCCAACAGAACTAACCACCTTCAAACAAACAAAAAATAAAACAATTTCAAACTCTAAGTGCTAACCTCTGTTTTAGAACTGAATCACTCCAAATACTTGAGATTTATTTTTTCACTTGCTTTGAATATGTTTTTTAGTAAGTGGAGAAGTATTTTTTTTCATTTACCATGGAAGATCTAATGATTTTACACAACGTAAGTTTCTCTCTCTAGGTTTGAAGGCTATATCTTGACAATGATATATAATTTTGTTTGTAAAAACAACCAGCAACACAGATGATGTTACAGACGATATCTAACTGCTGTTCTAAATTAATAATAAAAAATAAGAAACTAAGCATAAAAAATGGCATCACTGCTTCAATTTCCAATATAAATAGTCCAAGAAACAACATTTAGCCCAGCTTGACAAGGTATTAACAGCATGAAGTCTTAGCTTAGATTTCTTCTCTTGTATAATCAATATACAGTGCAGCACAATTATACCAGCTTACCCAGCAGAAAATCTTCATTAGTGCTTTTGAAAAGACTTTTGGACAAATTGCACTATTTGTAGCATGCATCCATTTCCTTCAATTTAATTTACTTACACTGTTTGCTTTCTTTTTCTTGACAGAATAGTCACCAGAGTAGCTACATGTTCTCAAATAGTTATCAGTGTACTGTAGACAGTGCTGAGGGTCCCGTGGTGTTCTCATTTGTTTGTTTTCTTCTTTATTTCTGTTTTCAATTTTGTTTTCAATTCTTGAAGTCCTTTCTCTTCTTCCACATGCCTGCTCTCAGTCTAGTGCGTTCCTAACAGCAGAATGAGTTTTTGTGGATCTGTGTTTCATTATTACCCAGCTTCATTGAGATGGGATAGTATTCAAATCCCATTTCTTCCTCCCTGGGTGAACAGTACAGTTGGTTTGTTTGACATAGGCAATGTGCTTCTCTGTCCCATGTGATTTATATTATTCTCAAATGGGGCAGTTCTGAACACCAACAATGATCAATTCCTCTTATTATCTCTTCAAATGAAAAAAAAAAAAAATTAAAAGAGACTGGGATAGCAGCCACATGATGCTGCTCTTCAGCTATGGGGTTGGAGTCACACAGCTCAAAGAGTCAGATTTAGGAGGGGAATCTCTGGCAGAAAGAGAACAAATCAAACTGACTGCACCAAGCTCTTTCACCAGGACTGTGAGCAAGGATGTGCTTGAGCTGATGATGTGGGAACCTGCCCAGTGTGAATTATAGCGGTTGGGAATTTTCCAAATACTGATTTCTGTGACAATCTGTGGTGTTGCTGCAATATTTGGCCATGGTCAAAATGTCTGTACATGCTGCACAGATGCCCTAGCAACACTCAGGGAAAACCAAAGGCTTAGTATTTCTGCCTTTTTATAAGATACATACTATGACGCTGAGCTAGGTTTTATTAATCCATCAGGCCATGAACCTTATCACGGATTTGCTTGTTTGTTTAGTATTTTTTGTTTATTAATTAATTTTTGTTTATTACTAGCATGCTATCTATTCCTGGAAATGGTAGATATATGTGTTTGTAGAAGCAACCTCTGTGAATACACGTCGCCAGGAAACAATGTGAGCTGATTAGGAACTACTTATCATGTGTTTTTTAGAGTGGCCTTAGAACAACTGGTTCTCTTTGTTATCCTAGACTATTTTTCAAGACAAGGATTCACACATCCAAATATGATCTAAAATGTTTTAATATCATTAGGCATTTTATCCAATGTCTGTCCAAAATAAAGAAAAATATATTTACTCTAGTACGAGTTTGTAATATTAATTGAATTGTGTTCTCATTTTACTGTGGTTTTGTTTTTTTTTTCTCTGATCTATTTAGTAGACATTCCTGGCTGCAGCAGCTACAGAATAGGTCATGTCTAAGTTAAATCCTCAACCAACCTGTCTTTTAAAGTAGAGGCTTGACTTTAGTGATTGATTGGTAGCAGTCTTCTAACATAATGATAAAAATTTGAGCCCTCAAGAACTTTTCTGACTAGCTTCAAATGATAACAAGTGATGCATGCAGGAGCACCAAAGCCAGGAGACAACAGCTGGCTGATGCATTTTCCTTCCTAATCAACTTTCTATGACAGATACCATTAAAGTTTCATAGGTTAAAACTAGAAATGGACAGGGCCAGCCTGAATTATAGATATTAAACCAAATATTTCATATTAACACTTATGCTTGAATACCAACACCAGTATATGGGAATAAAAGCTAAAATTTGCTGTGAGAGTGGGAGAAATCAGGGAACCATAGAGACTCTAGTTTTAGTAAAACCTAAGAATAAAAAGAAAACAGCTGTCCTTACATTAGAAAGAAGGGGAAATAGATATATGGAAGACCTAGAGAAAGAGAAGTATGAAGAGTAATTTTTGAGGGAAGGGATTAAGTCACAGTAAATAAAGAATGAGAGATACTGAGAAGCAAAAAGGAAAATAAAAAAGGAACAGAAGAGCTTGCTGATACCAATGTTGTTCTGATATCCATTCATACTCTCATCACTTTTTCAACCTTTTAGTTTTTCTTAGTTTGGAAGATTAGAAGGTTGTCTCAGCACATAGAGGTTTCTTGTTTTGGTTTGGGATTTTCTGTTGTTTGAGTGGGTTGTTTGTTTTGTTTTGTTTACAGTTACATACAATGACATTCAAATTTGGTGTCACTGCCAAGAAAAGCTATCCTCAATGCGTTTGTGTCTCTGTATTACTGTTATGACTGTTTGCAAAGAGATAAGCAGAATTTCTCTTTTCAGAATTTTTTAATATATATTTGTGAGACATATATATTAATAAATATATTAAAATAATATTTGTGATACTTACATGTAGAAATATATAAACTCTAAAAGGAATAAAATAGGTATTCAAAGTAATTTAGAAAAATTATTATTATATCTTGACTGGATCTGGGATTTTATTACAATGTAAAAACATTTTCATAAAAATCAATGGATTTTTTTTTTTTTTTCAATACATGTTTATATTAGAGATTTTTTAGGTTTCATTTGGGAAATTCAGCTGGTGCAACATTCTGATTTCTAAATACTATCCTTGGACTGATTGGTTTGGTAAACCACAGAGGGAAAAAGCAATGCTGGGCATAGGTGGCACAGTTATCCCTATGCCTGTGACACTTCCAATGTGATTTGTAAAATCTCAGCTACTACTGCAGTGCAAGCCACACTAATACATCCCATTTATGTAGTATCCACATGTCTCAAAGCACAAAATAAATGTTCAAAAGGATGTACCAGCCTTTTGCAAATGGAAAACCTACTGTACAAAGGTTATGATTTACAAAGCATTCTGATGATACACACAGGAACAGAAATGATTTCTCCTTACTTGTGTTAGACAGGTGTGCACCATTTTATTTTTCTGTCAACATTTTTTGACTCTTCATTTTTGTCCTAATATCACTTCCATTTTCTACTTTATTTCTCAACATCCATCTTATTAAAGGAGTTGAGATCACTTATGATAGACACATGTTCATTCTTCATTATTTAACCATTCCTGTTCAGGAAGCTACCTTTTAGTCTCTTTTTTATTCCAAATTTAAAGGGTTTTTTGTAGTTATTTACATATGATCTTAGTAAAAAGTCAGATGTTATCAGAAAATTAAGTGTAAATTATAAGACTCTTCAAAATTGTACTTACCAACAGCTAATGACCAGCTGGGTATTTACTGATGGCCAGAACAAGGAAAAAAAAAGAGGTAATACATAAAAATATAATTTCTTCAATAATGGAATTTGAAGCAATCATTGTTATTTCAAGTGTATAGTTAATGTCTTGCTTTTTTTCTAATATTTTCTTTTATTAATACATCATTAGAAAATTTTTAACTTATGTGATGAAGAATTTATTTTCCAGCAATTTTTTAACAGATAGAAAGGTGATAGGATAACTCTTATGTAATGAGGTCTTGGCTTTGATTTTTATCTTGTCCTCAGAACTCAAATATACTCAGGATTGAGTTTGCTGTATGTAAGAGTCCATTGGGATTTATGGGTACTTTTCTAGCTAAAATTCTAGGGTTTTCAGTGAGGGGATATTCTTTATTAATTTTAGATTTTATAAATTTCTTACTGCCTTAAGTAGATTTTAATACTTGTATTTCCTTTTTCTTTTTTTTTTTTTTTTTTCTTATTTGGCAGGAAGAGTTGGATTTCTGGCATCATAGGCTTAAAGACCAAGGTTTCTTTGCTGTCCAGACGTGAATGGAGTTCAAGCATCAATATTTCACAAGTGTATGCACATACACAAACAGACCTGCACTAAAGCACTGAATAGTTTGAGATCATTTCAATTAAGGTTAGTTCAGAGCTCATTGTTACATGTGATTTCACTAAGTGATAATTTAACACACTAAATTACCACTCTGTTCCTCATAGAAAGTGACACTTATGACCACATAATAAAATACTTTATAGCCTGTTGTTCAGATTCATAATTCCACTTTGCCGTAGGAGGAGGAAGCTACAAGTCATTCCAGTGTAGCTGCCATTAGGGGATGCATTGCCTGCCCAGCCCATGCGCTGAGATTAAAAACGCTGACAGCCTCTCATCCACAGATGGCAGAACCCTCTAAAGCTGTTGAACTGGCACTCAGTCAGTTGGCTTTTGATCTGGCTGTTCAGATATAAGAGCCTGTTTAAGCAGAAAAGAAAATAGGCTGTTCATGTTCAGTTACTATAAAACTCTCTTCCGATGGGCCTTTGTGTCTTTATCTGTTCCTTCAGCTGCTTTTAATTAATGCTTTGAAGACACTGTGTATTTTGGGTTTAAGGGCAGGAATAAGTCTTTCTAACTCAGCTCTGTATGAAACATCTCAATGCTGTGCAGCAGCCCTGTTCTTCCCTGGTGGACTACCCACACAATAACTTATGACTCAATTTCTTGAAATAGGTACAGATTTTCTCATCTAACATGGAATACAATCTCAATCTATTTATGGTTGTTTGGAGAATCCCAGTTTAGTGTAGACTGAATGTATAGATAAATAAAAGGCTTTTTCACTGCTTGGTACAGAGCAGCCATTAAATTCAAGGGGTTATGGGAAAGCCCAGCAGCCTGCAATTTGCAGGGAACTATTGTGATCTTTTAGGATGAATCCCGAGGTCATATATATTGGCATTGCTATTTTTTAATTTACTGGTAGACACAGTGTAAAGCAGAGGTGAGCACAGAACTCTTCCACCATGGGGAAAACAATTTCCCCTGCTCTGCTCAGAGTTGTGGTATTATCTGTTTAAATAAGGTAGAGAAAACAAACAAAATAAAAGGAGTGTAATTGTGTTCAAAACATAGAAGGGAAGAACCCACCAGAGAAAGCAGCAGCTCTCAGGGCACAGTGGAGCCAGGCCTCCCCTGGGCAGGAGCAGTAGGACCCTCCAGAGCAAAGTTTCCCAGACGTGGATGGTCCCACTGTCCCTGCCAGCAGCAGGGCAGCCAGGAGGCACCAGGCAGTCCCAGCCCCAGGTGTGTCACCCCTCCCTGGGCATTGGCCCTGCTGCAGTGGCACTGGGGCAGGGGCTGTTGGCCCCTGGGGCTGACATGAGGAAGAGATACACTAAGAGAACAATCCTCAAGAGGTGCACCAGAGAGTTTTCAGGACAGTAAATGGAACAGGCATACAGGGGAGAGATTTGAACTTTTATACATTGAAAAAATCCCATCCTAAATAATTTAACATGCAAAAAATGGTTTGCACTGAAAATATTGAAAAGAATAACAACATAAATGAAGATAAAATAGCTTAGGGGAAACTGTTAAAGGTTGAAAGCTGTAGTCCTTCACATTTCATTTTCCAAGTTAGCACTTAGTGAACAAATAATGGAATAAGTATTTTTGAGAAGTGCACCATCATGCCCTTGAATGAAGCACTTGTCTATGAGTGCAGTGTGTAGCTAATGGAGAGGGAACTGAGGGAATAAAAGTGTAAAGACTGATAAAATAATTTACTTGTTTCTTTGGTTTTTAAGGAAGCTTGTTATGGGGTTATCTCATTGTAGGAAAATGCAGTAATCCATGGTTTAATAAAGAACTGAACAATATAAGCAAGCATTTCCCTTGCTGTTAAAACTACTGTTATCCAAACACTTAAAGTCATTTCTGTGCTATTTAAAAATTTGTTAAAGGATTTATAGAGATCAATTAGAAAAACTTAGAATATTAACAGATAACAAAACTGACAGTAATATAAATGTTTTTACCTATTTTAAATCTAAATTTTGTGGAAGATATTTATCTTTCATGTGCAATCTTAAGCTGCTTCTCAAACATGAAGGCAGCAGACTTGTTACAGTACTCCAATTACAAAGCAGTGCTGCTGTCGTACAGCAGCTGACAACTCTGTGTTGCACTCCATTGTGCTGCAGTGGAGTTGAACTGATTCACAAAGGAATGAACAGATTGATGTATGCAGAGATTGGCAACTGGCTGACTTGTGCTGGGGAGTGGACAAGGGGAGGGTGGAAGGAGAGAAGAGTCATGCTCTCTGGTGGACTCAGTAAGAATTAGGTGTATTTCCCCCTCACTTTTGCCTCTAGCTCATTTAAGTTTTTATGTAAGGATAACTGGAGTACATGAAACCAAGAATTCACTCATCAAGATTGCTGATACATTTGGGAAATGCATTCACAAATTTATTTCCTAATATTTGTATCATGGCTGCTTCTGGTAAGAGCAGCCTCAGAGAGTGTTGACCTCACCACGGCAGCTCCTAGAAGAAGCAGTGTGTGTATTCATGCCCACATGTGTATCTCGTTGTGAGTTCCAGGACCTTAGTTTTCCATTTGTGAGGGTCAGAAACATGGACAGAACATACAGAGCCTTCCTTGCACTGCAAATATCTAAACTTCCTTCCTTCACGACAAAAGCTTAAAAGGGGTGAATGCAACTGATTCATAGATAGGCATGAGCCTGATGTAGGATCAGGGTGCTGAGATATGCAGAGATTTACAAACACTACTTGAATTACCAATTTGCATATTGTCCTTTGTAATGAAAGTAACAAAAAGAGGACCAAGTTATTAAGTAAATTTTAGTATAGAAACAGATTAGGGCAGTCTGTCTAACATTGCCTATATGCATTTAAAAGTCTATTGTTAGTCCTTCATACATTTTATTGTTTCATTGCAGTTTTTCAGCTTTTTCTATGGGCCTGACTTTTATGAAGAGATACTTGGAAACATTTTATAGCTACTTCATTGTAGGCAGTAGATAAGTATTATTTTGATATTATTTTAATCCTGTATCCAAATTCTGCTGCTTGTTAAGGTTCAGTTTTAACTACCTAAAGGAATGAAGCATGAAAAACACAGATTATGATTTCTTAACTTCTTCTTCTACCTGGAGAGAGCTATTCAAGGGTCTCCTTTCTCCCTCCAGAGAAAGCTGAACATCATCCTTTCAGCCTGCAGTCTGCTATTGTGATGTGTAGATTCTGAATTTTTTTATCACCTTCCTCTAAAGAAGAAGATATTTCTCCATGCTCTGCTTCAAACACAGAACAAATTTTGAGTATGCTTGAGTATATTTGAGAAAACATCACTTCTTTTTAATCTTTGGTCTTATTTTTATAGACATTAATAACCTAGAGGTTGTGCTGTCACTTTCTTTCATGGTAAGCAAGTATATTAGTATTTACTTTCCATCTAAAATTCTATTACCTTTGAGTATACTGACTGTTGTTGCTGAGCTCACAGAAACATTTTGAAAGCTCTGCATCAACTTTTTCCTTGCAGCACATCTTAGGACTATATTAACCAGTTACACTGCTGTGAAACCTAGATAGACAATCAGTTATTGGCTTCTCCAGGCCTACTTCTGCAAATTTATATTTTAAAACATTGATAAAATCCTAACTTCTTATCCACAGACATTTTTCTTTCTTTTTTTTTTCCCTTTCAAATTCAGTGCATCTAGACTTATTAAAAAAAAAAAAAAAAAAAATCCTCCCCTGGAGTGATTTCTGTAGAATAGAATTTTGTCACTGGTTTCAAATCCTCCCTTGTGCATGTCACATTGTGGTCTCCTGTCAGACTTTTCCCATTTTCAAATACCTCCCTTCTGAAATAACATCTATGATAAAGTTGTCGATTAAAAATGTGTCAAAAAAGGAACATTGTGATAATTGCTCACAGTGAACTTAATAATGTTTACTAGAGTAAAGTTGACCATATTCACACATTACACACATTATCCTAAATTTCTGTTGTCATCTAAACACCAAATCATTTCCAGAATATTGTTTTACTGGGAGACAAGGAGTGAAAAAAAAAAAAAAACCCAACCCAAACAAAGTGACAAAAAGTACTCCAAAGAAATATTTGCTTTTTCAAAGTACAATTGTCTTTCCAGAGTTACTGTAGGCTGTTATGCACACTGAGTATATTTGCTCCAGAAGCAGTGGCCCAGTAAAGTTCAGTATTGTAGTCCTCCACATGAAATTGAAAGAACATCAAAGCCTATTTTTTAAATGAAATAACATTTTTCTTATACTTTAACTGTCCATAAATGCCACCTAAAAAGTTGTGACTTTTTTTTTTTGAGAGAAGGGACTGCGATAGAAAAATAATGTTGGTAATTTTCAGATATTTTTTTTCTTCTAATGTATTATTTTTTTCTCCCACTATTCCATAAGTGTTTCTTAGAGAAATGAACACAGCCAGAGGGATATAAAAAGCAGTTATAGTGAAGTCCCAAGCCATTTCTAAAATACACTTCTGTTCAGTATGTTGCTTAAGCAGAATACACACTGGTGTAGTATAAAAGGTTTATTAGCTTTTTTTATGAGTTACATAATTCACTCATTGCTTCACCAGTTCAAAGGGAAAAAACAAAGGAAAACAGCTGCCCAAAGCTCATAAGGACAAATGTGTTATTCTATTCTATCAAATTTTGTATTTTCCAATAAATACTTAGATTCACACTTAGGAAAAAAAAATAACATGGATGAACAACGGTAATTTTTTCAGTTATTCTAAAACTACAGCTGTTCAGGAAAAATGGCTTTTTCAATTATAGATAAGTTTTTTCTCAAGTGTGGTCATGCTTAATGACAAACATGGCTCAAAATTTGCCAAAAAAAATTGCAAATTCTTCCACAACTCTTTTGCGTCAATCAGTTCTCATTAAGACAATTTTCAAGTTTACTTGCAGAACAAAACTTTTCGGAAAGTAAGTCAATTTTCCATCACAATTTTAAAACATAGTGGTTGCTTTACATGTTACACTGAGAATATTTTCAGAATATTATGTTTTGCTAAATGCTGGATGTTAATTTTCAATAAAGCCAAAAACAATTTAACAATACTGCATTAACTTTCCTAATGCAGATTTCTGAGTGAAATAGAAGGATACTGGCATCCAACAGTAATCCACTGGCAATATGGAAAAGAAAATACAGATACACACCTCTGCTATAGCTCTGTTACCCGTTTTAAGACTTCAGCATTCTTAGGTGACAGTTGAAGATGGAAAATAGAGTATTTATATTCTGTGTTATAGTATCTTCAATGTCAGCTGATTTTTCACATTTAGTAATAATTACCTGAAATACAAAAAACTTTCTGTCTATAGTATGATAAATATAATTAATTTTCAGTGGTGATCAGTACAGCAATAAACACTTGTTTGCCTCCATGGATGTATGACTGGAAAAAATTTCAACTTATGTAAGTAATGAATTTTAAGCCCCACAGTGTGATCGGCCCTTTTCCAGAGTTCTGCCAGGACCACTTCCAGCAAGGGGATAGGAACCAATTATATTTGTTTAGAGTGGGGGGGAGAAAGAGTATGGATTGCCTGGAAGTTGTGCAAAATTAGCTTTATTCATTCCAAGGAGCCCTTTCTTTCCATGTCACAGGGGATCTTTGCACATGAATGCAACCCATCCTAAAAGTCTATATATAGGTCATCAAGTGCTTCATAAAGCATTAGTCAAATATGTGAAAGTAATCAAGTAAAAGTCTAATCAAACAAGTTGATCTTAAGCAAATATTTCAAGTGGCCTTGGGTCTGAGTTCCCAAGAAGCCTGTGTGTTTGAGAGGTGGAGATGGCAAGGGGAATTAATAAGCATGGTGTGTGAACATTTTCCTTTCTAAAATAAAGCTAGACTTTGGAGCAGAAGGATCAAGGATTGAATGCAGAAGCACCCTAGAGATCACTCCATTAGACATGAACTAACAAAAAAACCCAGAAAACCAACCAACCAACCAAAAAAAAAAACCACTCTTATTTTTTGGAGATGTACAGCACACACAAAACACGCAGGTAAAGAGCCTTGGCTACACAAGGTAGCTGGCAAATGTAACAAATATAACAGGATATTTTTTAAAAGCCTCTTTGTAAAGAAACTGAGCATATGATCCACTCTTTCATGGAATGAATAGCAAACATAATCCCTGTTTGGGAGGTTTATTAGCCTTGGTGTATTACACATGGCATTGCAGTGTGTGTCATGTCCTTCTGAAATTAATTTTTAACACAGCAGAAGCAAAACTAATCGAACACTTGTTTCCTCACAGTTTTATTTGTTAGCTTCTGCACATAGCCAGCTCTAAGTGGATGTCAGTGTAATATTAGTCGGGGCACAGAAAGTGAAAATTTGATTTAGTAATGTTCTCTTCATTAGTTCAAGTATTAAAAAGAAAATAAAATCCCTAGACCTGTCCTCTTAAAGGATAGAGGAGGACACATCTTAATTGTATTCATGCAAGCTTTGGGGCAAATGGAAAGCTCTGAAATCTACTGAGAAAGAGTGGCACCTTTTTACTTAATGGAAGATACACTGAATAGAACTTCAGTCATTATTGTATTAATTGGTGCCAGTAACAATTTCTACTACCAGTATGCCAGACTGCCCATCTGAAATACAGATAACATCACAAGTTATCCAATAGAAAGAAAATTGCATTAATCTTGTAGCCATTTTCAAACTGTGCTATGAGAAAATGAGAGACAAGAAAGAAGATAGTCTTAGTCTCAGCAGATCACAAAACCATGCATGTATTTGCTTTGCCTAGTAGCTCCAGGAATTCTGTATGTCACAGGAAAATCTGTGCACTTCCAGAATATTGCATACCAGAATTTGGTATCCCAAATTCTCATCGTTTCTTTGTGTTTCTGACGCTGCTGAGAAACCTTATGATACTGAAAATTCAAAAAACAGAGAGGGATGGATGACATTCATGTTTGAAAGGAAGGCTATAATAGTTGAAGGAATGCAAAGGAAACTTTTTATTCTTGTCTTTTTGACCTTGAAATAGTCATGTCTCTCATCTGTATTGCTGTTCTTCATCTGGAAAATAGCAAAACACAAGAAAAATTTTGGGTGATAAATTTCTTGAAACAGAATTCAGGCATTATAAATTTCTACATTCTATCATCCATCCTGGATATTCTAGAACAAAACAAACTTTAAAAAATTGAAGGAAATCTCACATCTTCAGACATAACAGAGTTGCTCTTTTGCCTCAAACATGACTTGTTTTATTCGTCACACTTGAAAAATTAATCATAATCTACTCCTACTATCAATGTATTTGAATTCAACATTATTATCCTAGAAAAGAAGGTGTCTAATTCAAATAGAGGATCAATACTTGTCAAGAACATAATTTAAACTTAATAGATTATTTGCTTTGTGTTCATTTTCAAGGAGGAGGACCAAATTTGCAGCAACAGAAATCTTGTGAAAATATTCAGGGAAAGTCAGTGATGAAGCTCTGTTGGTCTTTAAAACCTGGTTTGGCAATTGTATTCATCCAATTAATATATTACCTGTATCTGTTCAAAATAAGTCAAATATTGAAGGTTTGCTAACAATCACCTATGTTCAGCCAAAGTATTACAGGTAAATTCATAAAGCAACATAACTATTCAAGTTCAAGAAGGCTTTAATCTGTTTACAGAGAGATCTGCAATTAAAAAGCCAACAAAAGAAATAAAATATTTTCAATTTGATAATCTAATTTCCCAATATCAGTGTTTCCTCAGTGTTCTTTTTAGTTTAGATTTCTGAGCTATAAATTGAGTCTTTATAAACACGTATTAACTATTATAACTTGAAGTACAGCCCGCAATTCTGGCTATGTACAGCTCACAAACAGATGAAGTTAAACTCCCCTGTTAGTATTGTATAGCATGCAAGCTTGAGGACTCCCTAGGTACACAAATCTCTGTCCCAACAGAATGGTGTTCCAGCAGTAGCTGACATTTCTGGGTCAGCACAGCACCCACCTGCCACAACAGGGGCACCTGGGCACCTGCAGGCAGTGCATGCTTCCCCTCCCACCTGCAGGCAGTGCATGTTATTTACCTGTGTTTCTCAGCTGCCAAACTTTTTAGGACTGTTTTTTTAAAAATATGACTAGCAAGAACACCAATCTGCCCATTTTCCTATTTTACAACTATTCAAACTGTTTCTAGATGCAAAAAGATACTAATTTCTTTTAACATAAATTATAATGACAGCCCCTCTACTAATTAGGTTTTGCAGTGTATTTCAGATACAGTATAAAACCATGATATTCAGAACAGAAGTTCATTATCATCATTAATGTTCAGTAAACCACAACACGTTTAGAAATAATGATCTTGCATCTACTACAGTAATATTCTAGATATCCTGAAAATGCATAATTATTTACTAATCTGTCAGAGAAGTTATAAAGATTTTAAAAAAAGAAAGTTCAAGAGGAATTAATGAAGTAACAAAATCATGTAAAAAATGTTACAACTCCTTTGTAGACCAAAGTGTTATCAATTTAACAAATTGTTCTTGGGGTATTTTTGTATTGATGAGCAACTTAAAAAATTTCCTGGATAAATTTTCAGCTGTATAGAAGTAACTATTATATTAATGCATTAATAACATACAAACACATTTGTATATTATAAAACTCCAACTATTTTAGTCCCAGGTTAAGTAGTCTGCATAAGACTTTTTGAGTTAACACAGTGGAATAATGAAGTTCATATCATTTAGCAATGATTACCACTGTCAGGGAAAAAGTGACAAAGGGGATCATAAGCCCATTCAGTTTCATTGGGTAAGAAAAAACTGAGAATTGTAGAAATGGTGGGGGGGAGGTAAATTGAGGAGAGCATGTGAGGTGATGAACCATGGAAAAGATTGATTTTATAACGGTATTACAGAAAATTTTAAAAATGCTAAAGTTGCCCCAGAATATTTCTTTTCTTTGTTGTTATTCAATACAAGTTCATAAAAGGAAAACCATTTCTCCATTGTATTTTTTGTATACAGTCCTCCAGCAACTGCCAATGAAGTCACACTGAAAACCAGAATACCTTGAAGAACTCTTGGTGACCTATAGAGGAAAGTCATGTTTCACAAGGAATGATAACTGAAGCCATTTCATTAACACTTTCAGAAATGTCTATGGGTGACTATGGTTACTCCAAGGAGACAATGGTATTTCAGTATGCATTAAAATTCTGAGGGAATTGTATGTCAGTCATATTTACTTTAGATAGAAAAAGGTTTTACCTATTACACACACACAACTTTAGTTCAGGTCCTGCATTAGAGGCCATCTTGCAAAAATAGGTGAAGTTTTCAGAAGTTATTTCAGACATGGTAAAATATCATGAAGACATGGTAGTAAAATATCATTAAGCCTTTATTCTTATTTTTACACCTTCTTTCTATTAATTATATTGGTTTGATTCAGTTTGGAGTGAAACTACTGACAAGATGCAACTGTCCAGAAACAAAAAACCAAACCAACTGTTTTATTTTACAGGTTTCAGTAATGCCATGAAACTAAATATCTGCATTATCTTATCATTCCCAAGAAGCTTTATGATATTTTGGAAGGGTACAATGAACAATGACAACAGAACCCTGACACTGTTGTGAAGACCATTGTTTTGCAGGGATTTAGAAAAATGGGGAGGTACAAAGAGAGGAAGAGAGATGCAATTAGTATTTCCAAGTGCCCAGCAGAAGAAAGACAGTTGGGAACACAGCTTTTTCTTAGGATTCATTAACTAAGATGTTGAAGCAAGGTTATCATCTTCTTTAAATTCACTTCCTTGAACATTAAGGGGTCTGGAAATTGCAATACATTTGTCTGGTGGCTAGGGTTTTTTTCTTTTTTTCACCAACCAGAGAGTGAGGCTGAAGCAGTTGCTGTGGAGGAATAGAAATAGTAAATTGAACTCTAATTAAAGCATCCAAATTGGAGGGTTGGGATTCAAGCAACAAATCAGTTTTGAGACAGTTATTCTACCACACAGCAACTACTGAAAAATTACTTTACATTTCTGTTGCCATGCCTCATACCTAAGTCACTTATTCCTAGAGCCAATTGTAGTACATATTATGTAGTTATTGTGAAAGAATAATAACAATTATGCAAGTCAGCTTGAACCCATTGAGGGTGCAGTGGTTGTGTAAAAGTTTCAGGGAAGGTAAGATAGCTGTGATTTTTTCAGCAGCTGCACTGCAGTACTGCAATGCAAAGGTGAGAAGCAGTTTCTCATACATACTACAGACACTTGGAAGAATAACAGCTATCATAGAATTAATTTACTTTTATAATGCAAGGTAAAAAAAATTGTCATTAACATGGCAGTGGTGAGACTATTACAGTCAATCATGACAACCTTCTTTTTACTTGAAAATTGATGTATTCCTGTGCTATCAAATTGGCAACCACGATCAATTGCTTATTTTTTAATTTATTTTTATTTTAACAGTAATCAGGTATGTTAAAGAGGTGATTTTACTTAATTATTTTCTTTAGTCCTGTGCTGCAATAAACCATCTTTGCTAATCTCAAAAAAAAAAAAAAAAAAAAAATCAAAAATCAAAAATCTTCATTCTAGTGCAGCACATTATAAATTAAAATAATGTATTAGAATCCTTACTTTTTGACAGGGGTAAAATCAGTTGAAAACTCACATAAATGGACCCTAAGATAGTACTAAGACAGTAATGAATTCCACTCCCAGTCTTTAGTGTCCTTATAAGGATTGAAAGGAAGGTAGTATACATATGAATGCTGTAAAATAATATGTGAAAAGAAGATTAATATTTAGATAAGTCAAATAACCCAAAAGGTTATTTGCTGATTAAAGACTGACTGTGGTGTGCATAATGTGGACTGAACCCACAAAAAATGTTACCCGGTTACAGGTAAGATAAAAATGTTTTCTATTTGACCTTGGCAATAAAAAAATACTGTGACTCTTTCTTAAATTTTAGCCTCATGCACTGGAAAGTTATCATGTCATTTCCTCTCTGCTGCCCCACAGTGATAAAATCATTTCTCTTTAGGGTAAGCAGCTGATTTAGGGAAACTCATGTGAAAAGAGCTGTGTTGCAAATCAGATTTGTCAGCTAGTAGCAGGCAAGTAACTATTATTAGCTGTTACAGCAGGCAAGATATAAATGTCATTTTTTTTCTGAAAGGTGAAGTTAAACTTTTCAGTTTCAGTAGAGAAGATTTCTGTCACAGTTTTAAACAGTGCTATATGTGGAAGCTACCCCTCTACCATCTGTCATAGCAAGTGATATTTTGGGGCCACGTTGTAACCCAGATGATGACTAGCTCACAACCTTGACCAAAATACTTCCTGTGAATGAATTACGTATGCGCTTAGGGTCTAAATTCAGCTCACTGGCTTGTAGGTCAGCACCTCTGGAAGAGCTCTAAGGGGCTTAGGAAAGACAGGAACATACTTAATAATGTAGAACGTTTTGCATGGGGATTAATGGAATCTGAACCTGAACATGCTGGTAGTTACCTACCATTCTTGCTGCCTAACAAAAGCAAATGGGGACAATATTCTCTCCTGTATTTTTAGCCAACCTTCCACAAAGAGGTGGTGTAATTTTTCTGAACTGGTGTAAATTGTTAAACCTATTCATCTTTTCAGTAATAAAAAGCCAAACTTTTGACACTAATTTAATCTTTAAAAGCCATTTTTGATGGTTTTGACAGATGAGGCTTTACAAATATGAGCATTGAAGATTATTGGTCTGAATCTTCCATTATATGTATGATTTTGCCAAAATGCATCACTGCAACAAATGCAATATAAACCTTTGTTATCCTGGTTTACTGCAGAAAGGTGAGGAGACAAAGCAGTCTTCCTGCAGACTCGGGAAACAGTTTGCTGCAATTTGAAAAGCATCACATAGAATTCAAGAAAGGTCTAAAAGCAGGTCAGGCCATATCTAAGGCAAAGTGGGGAATGAGGGAAACACAGACTAGAGAGACAGATTATTTCTTTTTGCCTGTACTAAATGCTGCTGATGTGCAATAACTGCAGAGAGATTGCTTTGTGACACACATTTCTGTGGCATCTCTTTTCACTCTTAAATAAACAACACTAAATTTTCTGAAAGCTGGTTGATCACAGATAAACTCCTCAGTGCTCATGTGAGAGCCATAGGACAACTACCAACCCTGCATTAGGTATCGTAAGATCTGGTGGGAGGATAAGGGGACCATGACTGTAAATTCAAGTATGGAGGCTGAGGTCTGCACTTCCTCACCTGAACAAAACTCAGATTTGCACTTCTGAGACCTTAGCAGAATACCTTAAGGGATCTTGTGAGGGTCAAAGTCCTAGTAAATGAGCATCACAGGAACTATGGTGATGTCTAAAATGATTGAAAGTCTATTCCATTTTAAAAACACTCTATTGACCATTAAATCTTGGAACAGGAATTCTAGATTTCAAAATGGGTGCACCATAGTCCTTTTGCATCTTACAAATGGTACTGGTTTAGGAACACACAGTAATAATAAAAAAAAAAAATTAAATTTGAAGTTAAATTCTTCAGTGCTTACACATCAAAGTATATTTTCACCTTCCTTAAGCTTATTTCATGGTTATTTCAGCAGCAGAGCTGAAAATAACTGAATCTTGAAGCTATAATCCCACTCTAAAAAAATATAGTGTTTCACCTGTGCAAAAGTGAGGGAAGAAAATTGGAAAAAAAACCTCTATCCACAATTTTAAGACAGCTGTTGCCAAGCAACTCTACTGAGGATGATGGGATTTCTTTGACACGGAGGCCAAAGAGATCTGGTTGGTTGTGGGCACAAAGGGTGTCTCCCCATGCCCCATAGTACCATTAGATGAAGTTCTGGATTCCAAAAGCACTTTTTTGGAGGTCCAGTGTAAGATTTTTATTTTATTTTTCATAAGTTGTTCTTTGCTGTGGTCCATTCTTTGTGGGACTTGCTTTTCCATGCCATTCTGGTGGTTACACATTATGCCTATAGACTCATTTATATGATGTTCATTCCATATGAATTTTCTGGCTTCCACTATGGTTCTGTACTGTAGTTGTTTTGGAACATGTAACCAATCTCTTCCCAAAAGTGCAGCTGAGCCAAGATGATTAAACATTTTAGACAGCAGCCAAACAAGTTCAAATTCAGGCAGTTCTATTCCTAAAATAGGCCCAAGCCCATGCCCCCAAAATCATCACATTACAGCAGCTGTCCTCCTACTATCCTACATCTCAGTATCATCTTCAGAATCCTGATGTTCTTCTGTAAGCGCAGCTTATGAAATCCCACCTCTGGTTAGATGTTGCTCTGCAACATCTTACGAGTAGGTTCTCTGCCCAGGAATTCTCCTTTTCCATGAAAGTTTGTCAATGCACTCTGGGGATTTCTCTGGGAAAGACATGGGCAATAGTGACAATTTATGGCTTATTTATCATTTAAACAATATGCTCAAATTTAACCAACATTTTTTTTAAGTAAGTGGGAGTGAGGGGGAGGATTTTGACAAGTCTTGAGATTATTCAACCTCTCCCTTTTTTCCAAGCTACTGTAGAAATCGATGAGAAAATTTAGATTAGGCTTTTGTCTAAGGAAAAAAAAACCTGCAAACAGAAAAAAACCCAAACACCAAAACATATGATGAATCATTCTTCCTCTCAGCCAATTTAAAATAAAATTTTGATCCAAAACCACAATACATTTATGATTTTTACTTTATATACACTGAAGCCCAAGTTTTAGCTTGAATCTTTCCAAAGTTTGCCCACACATTCAAACCATTCTGTTTGAAAATCCTCGTAAATCTGGGCTGGGCTTCTGCTCCCTTTAGGAAAGTGTTTAACACTGTCTCTCCATAGAAAACATGGTGTCTAAACAGTATTTTGTGTAACAGAGTTATGGTGAATGTGTCACACCTAGTAGAGGTGCTTCACTACTATTTTTTTCCCAGATGTAAGGCATTATAGCCATTATTAGTGCTATTTTCAGGTTTTTCCCTCTCCATTTCCAAACTTTCCTACTCTGATTAGTTGGGAAGCAGTTAAACTGTGGTAAGCCAGGAGAACTGGTAGTGAACTGAGAGCTCAGGGTGTCTGCATAGACATAAAGTTATCAATACATATCGACATAGAAATCTTCAGTTATGTATAAAATGCTATTTATTGATGGTAAATATCAATGTAAAACAAGGGGGGAAATATGGAGATGATATTACAACTGTAATAGCTAGTTACACTTTTTTCAGATTTGTGAGTCAGCTTCAACTGAAATATTTCTGAGGCTTTTGGCTCGATGCAGATATTTAACAATATTTAGCAAACAGGTGTCAGAATTCCATTGAAACCAATTTCAGTACATTTTTATTGCAACAATGTAATCAAAACTACGCTGCCAGTTTATGACAGCCAAATTATCTGCAGTGTGAAGAAAAGCCAGATTTTACAATATAGCTGATAAGAACAAGATCAAAGAATAATCAGCTTTTCAAGAGTCTTTTTCTCACCCAGCTGAAATATTAGGCATTCTCATATGCCTGTTCTAGCAGCAATACAACTGCTCCTCAGATAGGCTGATGCTTATGTTGCTGTTAGCTGTGCCACACTTCTAATTGCACAGTGAATATATTTGTAATAAAACATCTTCCCTCTACTGAGCTGCAGTTATCACTCATAAGGTAGTAAACAGAAGCACTGCTCACAGTGGGAATTGAAGATATTAAAACATTTTAATTTTTTTTTTTTGTCCCTCGTCTCACCAGGTTTAGTCCCCTTTTATGTGGATATCTTTTTCTTCTCTCACTTTGAATTTGGGTTGTATTTACTCCTTTCCCTTTCTAGATTGTGTGACTTGATTCCCAGGTTTATTTCTAGTTCAACTACTTTTCCAGGTGTTTGTGTAGCCCTTTCATACTTATGTGCTCTGTTTTACCCACTGCTACTTTTTAGTCCATCTCTCGCCTCATTTAATTTCCTTCCATTTTACTGCTTTTCCAGTTCCAAGTTTTTCTCAGTTATTTGTATTCTGATTCCAGTGGAATGCAATTAACTTCTTTTCTTGCTCAGCTTCAACTACTTGAGAGTAAACTAAAATGGGTAAGTTTTGAAATTGCAAAGGAATGCCTTATCCATTATTGATGAACTAAAATGGGAAAAGGAAATGAATACTATAGGCTGAACTATTAGAAGGGAATAGCCCTGGTGGACTAAATGGATAGTAAAAGGGAAGAAATGCATAGACTGGGAATGGGAGATGGAATAAATTAAATTACAAAAAATGAAATAAAAGGACCAAGTAAGAGAAAGGAAATTATTTAGGGGAAAAAAGAGAAATAAGGCAGTAAACAAAAAATGGCAAGATAAAGTAGAACATGAAAAGAAAGAATAAGCTAGGCTTTATTGAAAGCACTTGAAAAGCACCAAAGAGAAAATTAACCAGATTCAGGTGAAATAAAAGTCCAAATATAAACTAATCCATGATTAATGGAAAGATACTAACATGAAAACAATTACTGGATTAGATTCTACTTACATGTTCATGATGCAAGTAGACAAAAAGAAACAGAACTGATTTATTTTTACAGCTTTGTTGATTTGAGTGCTGATAATCATAAAGCCTGGTGCTTTTTCAGTCATTTTGAGGTACTCAGGGGGCAGCACTCCATTGCCTGGTCATACTGGGTTCAGCAACAATGGCTGTCAATTGGGCTCACTTGAATATTTGGCAAGAAGACAATCCTTACTTTCCCTACACCTTTGTTACCTCAAATGGAGATTACTGCAATGCTTTCTACATGGGACACTCCTTCAAACCACTTATAATTTGTAGATGGAGTAGAACATTCCAGGCCACTTCTTTAGCAGCATTTCATGCAGAGAGTAGTTTGTTCTGACCTTTTAAATGACTTTTTAAGTGGTTTGATACTCATCTAGGCAAGAAACAGCCTGTCTCTTTTCATGTCTCCTGCACAGCTGAAGTCACCTGAGGTACTTCAGCTAAAAGCCCCTTCTTGGTAATAAATGAACAGGAGGAGGCTGATGGCAAAGTGTTGTCAGTGTGAAGTCCTTGACTTTGAACCAAGTTTTATTTTTTATGTTGGGATCTCTCAAAAACTAGATCTGACCATATCCAGAAATATTGAACATCCAGGAAAAAAAGGGGAGACCGGAGAGATCAGTTAGGCAGTAAGGATGAACTGCTGGGACACTGCTAGTCAGAAGAGGAAAGAAAAGGGCAGAAGCACAGGCATGGAAGATAAGGGAGAATTAGCTGATACTAGAAAGGTGTGTTCAATGGTGGGACCAGTTCCATACTGAAAATCAAAGAATACCTTGATTGTAAATTGGAGGCAGAGAACCATTTTGCATCTGATGAATTTGAATTTAACTTTGTCAGAACATTTTTCAGTTTTGCAGCATTTTTATACAATGTTTTATAGGATCTGTATGTAAACTAATGATGTACTAATGTACATCATTATCCTGGAAATAGTAAATATTCACCATATACAAACAAAAGGAGTTGTATTATATATTGCTGTTTCTTCTGGGTTACCTTTCTAAACTTTATATTTACTTCTTGGAGACTAGAGAAACCATTTCAAAAATTGATTCTGAGACAATGGTTATTGCTTAGTTATTTATTTTTTCCCAGTGCCTGGGAGGTGGAAGGACTGACTGAAGGTTTTTATTGTTCAGTTAGACCTTTGCACGTGAGAAGAGCAGGATTCTGCATGCATGATGATAACATGTCAAGCAGTGGCTGTCAGTGGAAGGAAGAAGTAAAGGCAGCCCAAGCTTAGGTGATCACCCCTATGACAGAGGAGCACACAGAGAGGGAGCAGACATCTTGTTGATGTCCCTGTGGAATGAAGGCAGAGAAGTGTTCTTGACAGTGGCAACCATGGGATTTCTCTCTCTGTCAGTGAAAATAAAGCACAACTGACAGTCTCAGCCTGGAGTACGGCATTAAGAATGGGAATAGCACTGCAGGGTAAATGAGCCATGGGAAGAAGTGCAGTCCAGGGATTGAAAAGGTAATTCTTAGAATTTTAATTTAAAACAAAATATTATTTGTTAGTGCCCTTAAAAAAAGAAAAAAGGGAAAAAAAAAAAAGGAAAAAAGAAAAAAAGAAAAAAAAAAGAAAAAAGGAGAAAAAGAGAAAAAGGAAGAAAAATAAAAGGGGAAAAGGAATAAAGAGAAAAAAAGGAGAAAAAGGAAAAAGGAAAAGAAAGGGAAAAAGGAGTAAAAGAAAAAAAGGAAAAGGAAAATGAACAATAAAGGAAAAAGAAGAAAAAGAAACAGAAACAGAAAAAGAAAATGAAAAAAAAAGATAATAAAGGAAAAATAAAAGTTAAAAGAAAAAGAAAAAAAAAAGAAAAAAGGAGAAAAAGGAAAAAGGAAAAGGAAAATGAACAATAAAGGAAAAAGAAGAAAAAGAAACAGAAACAGAAAAAGAAAATGAAAAAAAAAGATAATAAAGGAAAAATAAAAGTTAAAAGAAAAAGAAAAATAGGAAAAACCCTGCCCAAATATTTTTCTATGTGGTAGATCAGAGGAAATGTGCATGAGATGACATATGCCAATTTCATTTTCAGGATGTTAGAATGAAATACATTTTAATGTTTATTATACAGCAGTAATTATTTAAATAACTTTTCCATGTTTTGCAAACCTGCTGGAGATGTCAGTGTGGAATATCCTTTATTGTTTTTTATCAATTTCTTTACAATTGCTTAGTTCCAGCATCAGCTGCAACATCAATACTTCTTGTATCATAAAATCAGTTGCTGTGACCACCGTGTCACCAGCAGGGTTCTGGTTCAGGGTTAGTTTGTATAACTATTTGCTTACTTATACAAACAAAACACATTTAGACAGTGAGGGATTATGTTAAAAGACATTAAGCATTTTATATATATTAACTGGGTATCAGAATGGTTTCAGGTAAAGTGTTACTTTGAGAATACTAATATCATAATGCAAGCTCCACCTCCTCTGCTGAGTCACAGTTTTTTGCAGAAACTGAATTGATTAAAAAAAAAATCTTAGAAATTCTTTGTTAGTTTGAAATATCTCTGATCCTCAAGGATAAAGAGATCAAAATACACATTTGGCTAAGGCAGAGCAGGCTTTTCATTCCCACTTCATTGTCAAATACATCTCACATCCTAGTTTATGTATAATTTTAGTGATTTTGAAAATATTGATTTATCAGAAAAGCTGGAAAGAGGAGAAACAGTAGAGTTGACTTATCCTGCATGGACAGCACCATCATAACTTAATACTTTGTTATCTGTATTACACAAAAACACTTTTTCGCTCTTTCTATGAAAGTACATTCCTCAGAGAAGACAACTTTAAAAATATACTAACATAATTCTATGGTAAAAATTAATTTTTTAAGGAAATAATTTAAACTAAATTTTGGTCTGAGCTCAGGTAGAATTCAAATCACTATATTATGTGCTCTCTTCTGTTATATTGTTCTTGATAAATTTTTTCTCAATTTCATGTCTCTGTTTCATTCAGTGTATGGATATGTGCACCTAATGACCATAAAGCACTGCTCTACACTGTTCCATTTTTATTAGCTCTTCATAGCTGTTAATTCACTTTCACAACACCTCTGTGACATGAAGACAATCTGTTAGCTGTTTTATTAGGACAAATGTTTAAAAAGTCTATAAAAATCCAGAGATTTTTAGATGCTACAATTGCTGTTAAAAACAGTAAAAAAAAAGCACCAGTAAGAAACTTAAGGGCAAATATAGAACATGATGAAAAAAGGTTTTAATCATTCATAACACAGAAATGTGATTTTTCCCCAGTGCTCGTATGTTTTCTGTAGGCATAGAGTGTCTGTCAGGAACAACTATATTAGAGTCATTGATGCAAGCTCCCTTGCTCCTGCAGGAAGATTTATCATGAAGACTGAATGCTGAAGTCCAAAGAATATTTATTCTGTACTCAGGCTATGGAAGAGGTTCAGCTCATGTTTAGTTCTACCAGGTTATAAAATGCTTCTACACCTAGTTGCTGTAGGTATATTTCTACAGCAAGCAAATACTAGTCCAAGTGCTGAAACAATGAGTACGAGTGTTATGATGATGGGATGGTGGAAATAAGAAACTGAGTTCTTTTTTCCAAAATTTTAATCTCGTTTGTGTTCCCAGTCTCCAATATTAGTCGTAAGTTTATGCAAATAAACTTAAATCACAAACTCCATTTCTCTTAGTCCTTTATTTTATAATGACTTTAAGCACACCAAAACCCAAAAGCCTCAAAACACTAACCTGAAGATATGATTAGAACTTAAGAATACTATCTGTACTTGATATGCACCAATTTGAAAGAAGTTAAAGTTCAAAACACATGGCCAGTTTAGGTCTGTTTACATCAATAGTAAAATTCCCTAGCTCATAATGGAGTTACTACTGTTTCCAAGAAAAATACCCTGAACATTTCAAAATCTTGCCTATTTATAAATAAATAAATAAATGGATTAATTAAACCAACTAAAGCAAAGCTCTTGTTTTATGACCATCACTTTAGTCAGATTTTGTGAATTAGTGTAATATGGATTACTGAGCAATGATATTGCCAAACAAGCTGAATTTCATTGGTTTACTTCATTTGACTTGGAAAACTACTACCTACAGATGTGTCTTCCTTTCCAGTATGCTGTTCTGTCATATGAACTGAATTACTTGAACAAAGGTTGAACTCCAGCCTGAGATTTGCTGTTGTGTTATATTAGACCCCATGACACTATATTAGATTCAAAGGCAAAAGGCTAAAATACTTTTTCTGTCTGCATAGCACTAAACAGTCCACAGAAAAAGCATTATTACAAAGTGTAAGAAGTAGCAATACAGAGGAACAAAAACCCCACTTGCAAGCATCCTCATTCATTTGATCAAGTGCACATTCATGTTCACCTTGCATGGGTGAAATACCATTTCCTTATGTGTCAGTGGTGTGGAGGGAAGTCTTTGACAACAGAGACAAAATACCAAAGCAGTGACAAAGTGTTTCAGGCAAGCAGGAAAAACAAAACCTGTTCCAGCAAATATGTTAGCAGATCAATATATTTCCCAGCAATGCCCTGCACAGCCACCCAGCCCTAAAGTTAAAGAATGCCAATTGAAATGCCTAATAGCCTCTCTGCCTTCAAAAATTCAATGGCTGCTCAAAATCCTGAATGTGTTCTGTAAAAGCTTCACTTAGCCTTTCAGTTACAAAAGAAAAGAAGGAAAACATGGGAAATCATACTGCCTTTTATAAGAAGGTACAGAAAATCTTTCCAAAGCCCAAAATATACAGTAAGCTGCTGTTTTATGAAAAAAGAATATTTATTTAATTGTATTTATTTGCTCATTTTTTTCAGGTGACTTACTCTTTTGTTTACTCAGGTGTTTACTCTTTCATTTCTGGACTGAAGCAAATACAGTGAAGCTAAGGAGCCAAGGTTTCTACAGTGCTTTATTACTGAGGTTCCCTGACTTTATGCACAGTAAAGAGTGAAGATGTGCTCCATTCTTTTCATCATTCCCTGTATAAAGTAATAAAAAGCACTGCATTTTATATTGATTGACACAGTTCAAAAATCTGATTTTTAGAGACAAACAGTTGAGAAAATTGTTCCTTTACAAGAAAGCTTTTTTTTTTTTTCCTCTGAAGATTAGATTTAAATGCCCAGGGGTTAAGAGCACATAGTGCTTTTGCAGTCCTTTCTATGGCATAGCAGATGTGTTTTGCTGACTGACTCCAAATTCTGTTAAATGTATCAATTGCCTGTGACTACTTATTTTTAATTCCAAAAACCTTTTCTCCACAGTATAGGGAATGATTTCGCTTATTTATTTATTTATTTTAAGAGTAGCCTGTCTGCATTAAACTGTGCCAAAGGATGTAGGGAGTGGAGAGAAAAAAAAAAAGGAAAGGTTAGTGTAGCTGCTGTGACAAAAAGGACAGGTTTCAGTCAAAGAGGGTAAGTGGATTTAATAATTCTGAATGTTTTTGTTGAGTGTTCTTGTCTCTAGTATTTTAAGAAAGTGACAAATGACTGAACTCTGCACACATTTGTAACACAATTAGGCACTGAAAACTCAGCTAACATCTAAGATGAGTGGTTACATGAACGCAGCCAGCATGTGTCTATTGTGTACAGCAATAGAGGTGGCTTACAGGAATGAAAAGAGAGGAGGCAAACAGGAAAAGATAGTTAAAAAAAAAAACTGTGTATGTGTAGGGGGTGCATTTTCCATTTTCTGGGGAATGAAAACTCAAGGATTTTTCCAATCCAATGCAACTGAAATTCTAAGCTATTTCTATGTCTTTAATATCAACTACTAACAACACTTCTTTCCTTGTAAGGTCAGTAATTTCTGTAAATTCTGAATGCTGTTTAACTCTGTAAGTCTTTCCAGCCTAGGCTATTACAGGATGCTTTAACACAGCTTTTTAAAGACTTTGAAAGCACCATTGCTTTTATTTTCCATTGTCTTGACTGAAGGCTTTGTTCCTCCTACTATTTTGATGGTGAACATTTTATGCACCTATTCCATCTCCTAGCTCTTTGGTTAATATGAGTATAGTCTTTTTTTTACCTGCTGGTCTGAATTAAACACCATGTTCTAATGAAAACTAGTGAACTGAAGAGGATTTGTGATCAAGACACAACAGGGGGAACATTTCATGGTGGGCTAAGAGCTCTTGAAAAGAGTGTCACACCACCATCCCAGTGAGTCCAGGGAGACTTGTGAATGTTTTGCATTAGAAAAAAATTAAAATTGTTTCTCCCTGGTAATGCAGCAGCAATTAAAGACCATTAGGGTTCATAAAATGCAGCTTTACCTCTGGCCATCAACTTCATGCTGCTGTCATCATCAAACCAGTGTAATCTGATGATCAACCTTGACACAAAATTTTTCCTTCTCTTTAGACAGACATGGGTGAAGTCTAAATAAAGGCACACCGAAGAATTTGCCCCAGTGATAGAATCTCATTTTTCAAAAGTTTTGATTTCAAGTATAAATTACACTTGTTAAAGACATGCTTTCCCAGATAGATGGGCTTTTATTAGTGACAGTCTGAGGAGTGTTCTAACAGAAAAGAATGGGTGCGATGTATAAGGAAAAAAACCACAAGAATCTCTAAAAGTTACTTTCACAAGTTGCCACTTCTGTTGAGATATAAGAAAATATAGGTGGAGAAGCTAAAGGGAGAGATGATATATATCTCTAAGGGAACTTAGAGATGTACCTTGTGGAGATAGAGCCTTAAATCTCACTGGGTAGCAAATATCCAAGCTATTTCTGCAAAGCTTGAGCTTTGCTTGCAGCTCAGTTATCTGCTTAGGTGACAAATCAACAAATCTTTAAGAAAGCTCATGCCCTTCAGATAGTGCTCTGGATCTGATGTTAAAGTGTGAAAAGAAATCTTTGGAAATGTGGAAAGTGACATGCAGAAAGGTAGAATTTCAGTACTTGCACAGATATTCAGTCGTGTGTGATTTAGCATACATTTTCAGTCTCAATTGTGTTTCCATTAATAAAAATATAACACTTTTAAAAAATATAAACTACAGAGTGTCAGAACACTGACTAATATTATTCATGTTTTAGGGATGACTTTTCTTCTGCCAATATCGTCATACTGGATTTTCACTTTGTCTTATAAAGAAAATTGTATTCTATCCACAACACAAATAAAAAATGACACAATGAGTACTGCACAGTGCTATCTTTCCAATATGGTCAGCCAGTAATCCAAATTATCCCTGGATATCTCATCCTGAAAAGGAAACTATAGATTAATATAATCATATAGGTTGGAAAAGACTTTTAAGATCATTGAGACCAACCATTAACCTAGCACTGCAAAGTCCACAATTAAACCATATCCCCAAGTGCTACATCCACAAGTCTTTTTAGTACCTCCTGGGATGGTGATTCCACCAGTGCTTGACAACTCTTTCCATGAAGAAATTTTTCCCAGTGTACAATTTAAACTTCTCCTGCACAACTTGAAGCCATTTATTCTTGTCCTGTCACTTGTAACCTAGGAGAAGAGACCGACACCCACCTGACTTACAGCCCCTTTTCAGGCATTGTGGAGAGTGATAAGGTCCCCTCTGAGACTCCTTTTCTCCAGGCTAAACCACCCCAGCTCCCTCAGCTGCTCCTCACAGGACTTGTGCTCCAGACTCTTCACCAGCTACATTGCCCTTCTCTGGACTTGCTCCAGCATCTCAAGGTCTTTCTTACAGTGAGGGGCCCAAAATTGAGCACAGAATTCGAGATGTGGCCTCACCAGTGCCAAGTAATAATAATTACTGGATTTGATGAGTCACTCAAGTGATGAAAGTACTGCAAAAAAATTCCTATGTAAAGCTATAAAATACAATCCATAAAGTTAATTCTCTTTTCTTTTTTCTTTTTTTTTTTTATAATTCTCAAAGAGAAGCACAAGGAAGTTACAGGAAAAAATGTGCTTGATTATCTTAACATGTAAATCATCAAGAAATCAGGTGAGTGTCAAATATCAAATAAGTTCATATACTTTCATTTTTTCATTTGCAGTATTTTTAAATGGAGCTAAAGCAAAAATCTTTATTTCAAATTTTGTCAAAAGTTTTTAAAACATCTATTACATTGTAGGAGCAAATTTTGACTCTAACCTCTATGGAATAAACAGAGATGCTAGGTTTTTCATCAGTTCAGGGATGATAGTCTGCAAATATATACATGAGAATTTGAGTCTAGTTTTGTTGATTCATGGGATAATCTCCACCTGTAAAAATTGGTGAATTCTTTCTTTAGAGCCTGTCTTGTGGTTCTTAAAGAAGAAAATCTCCTGCTGCCCATCTCTAGAAGGAGAGGTATTACACTAAGCAGTCTGGTCATCTGCCCTCAAGAGGGGACAATCATTTATTTAGAAACAACTAGTAAGATAAGGCTGTATTTTCCTTCTTTTACAAAATGTCGGGGGGACTTGGGAGAAGTTAGATAAAAACCCATTTGTGATTCTCTTTAGGTTCATGGAAAAAGTCCATCCTATCCCTCCCAACCACATGCACCCAACTGATTGCCTCCAAAAACTACTGAGTTTCTATCTCATGCATTTTTTGCAGAAGAACCACACTGCATGGGAAGTGCAGAACCTCTTTTTTCTCCTTCTTTTCCACTTTCCACTGCCTGCCATTAGTGACTTTAGAAAACAGGCCTGATAAAGAATTTAATTTTTTTTCCTGTTCTTAAACTGTGCAAATGAGAAGTTGTATGTCCCAGACCATTACTGGAAGGCAGAGGCACAGGGTTTATAGGCAGAGGCACAGGGTTTATAGGCACAGGGTTTATAAGGCAGTGATGTACTGCCTTAATTCTACCCATCAGAATATAAACTGATGCTAAAAAAATTGGTTACTAAAAAAAAAAGAGAGAAAAAAAAGACCCAAACAAGATAATAAACATTCCTGTAAATTGCATAAACAATATAAATCCATGTTTTATGACAAAAATAATCCATCTCTTATTGATCCTTTAACTTAATTTTCTCTGACTAAGATTCAAATTCCGAGCTCATCAAAGCACAACTTTCTCTGATGTTATTAGATCTTGTTCAGTCCCTCACATTAAGGTGCTCAATATGTGTATATTTTAACTTCCTAGACTTTTCAACACTAGTTTAAATATAGACAGCAGAATAACTGAGATCTCTTTTGCCGGGTATTATATATAGATCAGACTTGGAGATGGTGGTAAAATTAAATAAAAGGTGTCCCCATTAATATAAAACCCAAAAACTTGGATACTCAGCTGCTGTATCTATGATTTTATTCCAGAGTTGGACTGCTGCTTACAAGCTGCTTACAAGTACAAGCTTTCATGCAGAATTTGTTCTCAATTTCTAATGTTACGAGTAGCTCACCTATTTACACCAGTAAAGGTCTTTTATGAACAAGGGCCACATTAAAGCCTTGGATTCAGCAGGGGTTCATACAACCCTGAGGATAACAGGTTAGTCTGTACTAGCCCCCTGGAACTGCAGGTCATGTACCCATGCTGGGACACAGAGCATGGGCTGTGGTGTGCTCAAAGGAGGCAAAGGAAATGGAACAGCTGCCAAGCTGCACAGCAGCCAGTAGTATCCATTAATCTTGCAAGAAAGAGAAAAGAAAAGGGAGGAGGAAAATACCAGAAATATAGAGAGCTCAGAATACATCTAGGCAAAAAAAAACCCCAAAAACGAAAGTCAACCAACACACCAGAATAAGTTTCTTAGTAGAATAAGACAATATTTGGGAGTTTGAAAGGGAGTTAAACAGATTCTAGAGGTGGGTTGGAGTAATATCAATGCTGATAGTGCTCTGAAACTGACTTCCAGACCACTTTATACGGTGATTTCATAAATGAGGTTGGCACAGAGAAATTGCTGTTGACACACTGCTAAGAGGTAATGTCAGAACTCAGTAGACTCAGAACAACAGACAGGAAGAGCAAGAAAACAGTGAGCACTAGAAAGATGAAAAGTGGTGTAGTTAAGTAGGAAATCTATCAGTTGGAAATGATGATGAAAGAAAATTATCTGCTAGTTAGATTTCAGAAATCCATGTGCCACCAATGACACAGTGATGACAAATGATAACAGAAAACCCAGATACTTTAGATAGGATACTGTGTAAAGTTTTGGTTATGTGTTATTGAAAAAAAGCATCTTTTATCTGCAACTGGGTGAAATAAAAGAGTAAGTTAAGCAAGATAAAAGGAACTATAGTAAGGAGTGTGCAAGAGTTGCTTATCTTAGCACAGAAAAATACAAACTGACAGTATAAGGTTATTCACCTTAAAGGCAATAAAAGGTAAATACCCAAGAAAAGAACTGCTAAAAACAATGTTAACAGGAACAAGCTGTCTATAGATGTATTTAAGTAGATTCACATAAAAAGATTTCTAATCATCCAAAGGAAGAAGCCTTATAGCCACACTTCAGGTAGCATGGAGAGGTAAGAAATTCTTAAATTATTTGATAAACTTATAAAGGTTGAATTTGACATTATTGGATTCAGTGACCATGGAGATAACTTTCTACTGTGTCATGATAGTAAATTCTATAGGGTCATTTTAAAAGTCCAGGAATTTCAGGTCTATAATACCTGTAAAAACAGAACAACCTATGTGGAGGAAGCATGAAGATAAAAAATGGCTTCTTTTTAAAATTTTCTTTTTGTTGCAAAATATAAACTATGAAATACAGTATTTTTCTATGAATTCATAAATTTTATAAATCAGAATAATTGTGCAGCAATCCAAACAAGAAAAAATGGAGCTAAAAATTCAGAATGAGTGACCTAAATGTGGGAGGACTGAGGGCCCTTAAAATACAATCTCTTTTCCTCAGACCAGAGGAAGCAAAAATTATCACCAGTTTACAAGCATTTAAACATACCAACAATCACTAAGGATTGTATGTTGCTAATTATTCTCTTTGAAAGAGAACACAACGGACAAAAATAAAAAATAAGCAAGAAACATGGATCTGTAAGTGTGCATTTTCTGGAGAAAAAAAATAAAGTCTGTAAGTACTGTTGGCAGGGACAAGAAGAACACTTATTCTATTTGCTTTGCAAATAAAGCAGAGAATCTGTATTCCAAGAACCTCAGACCAGTAATTTTATAAGCTTTCAATTCAAGAGAGCAACAGATTAAAAATAAATAGGGTGTGTGGTCAGACATAAAGAATAAAAAAAAAGAAAAAAAAATTTTTAAACTTTTAAACTTGTTCGAAATGGGAGTAAACAAACTCAGTCTTGGAATAATTTCAGTAAAAATATAAAACATTCAACAACTTTAGAAGCCCAAACCACCGATTGGTTAACACCAATTAAGTTTTGTTTTTCTTCTGCTGTACAAACATTTGCATACATCCATAACAAGTCTCAGGTGAGTAGTATAATTAAAACTGAAATGAATTTTGTGCACAGAAAAAGGCATTTGAATCACATCAAATAGCCTTAAATCTGAGTTTGCCTGAAAAAGTGAGTGAAAAGTGAATGAATGTAACAATTTGTCACTGCAAAGACCTTTAGACAAAATGTTTGATAAACTTGACATGCGAAATTTCGCTAAACCCTGATGACACTATTTCATTTATCCAGACTCCAGAGTCTGGAGTGGCCATTCCAATGTAAGATTTTTTTTCAATTTTCTGAATTTCTGTGATGCAAACTCTCAGCCCCACCAAAAAAAAAAAAAAAAAAAATTCTAAACATGTTTTTAATGCCAGCTACACAAAACTATAGAGTAGGTGATTGAAGGGCTGTTCCAACTTCCCAGTAGTCAATAAGTCTTGATAGGAACAGAGCAAAGACCTGAAGAGGTGCTAAGTGTTTTCGATTAGTGACAGCCAGCCACTTAGCTGGCTAGGCTACTAATCTTATTTCAGTGTTAATCATGGAGTTTTGCATGCTGAAGTCCCTTCCTTATCACATAAAAGGCTAAGGCACTGCTGCGCTGATTATGCTAAAACCCCTGGGTATTTCTAAATTTACCTTGGAAAAAAGAAGTGCTTGGAAGTAGTCCTTAATTGCAATTAATTGTTCTGTCAGTTATGGCCATACTCTCTGTAAGGTAAGAAGTAACTTACACTACTTTTATTAACTCATCTGTTTTAGTGTTCATAACTAAAGTTTAGATTATTTTCCTAGACCTATTTAAAATCACACTTGACATTTCAATGCTCCTTTAGAGAGCAAATCTTGACAGCACAAGTATCTTATGACACAACATATGAAAGCCATCATTATTTCAGTCAAACAATCTAATAAAAGAGTAATTAACTAAATCAAGCACCATGATAAAAAACCAAAAAAGAATATTATCCAATTAGGCTTTATCACAACCTCCTCATTTTAAAAACCTCTTAATTTCACCAGCAAATCTTCACCTCTTGTACCTGACATGCACACAATGAATTTTCATACTTGGACCTTGCAACCTGCCCTCTAGGAAAAAAATCCATGCTTTTGCTCTGCTAAATTGCAGAACTTAACTAGGCAAAAAACTTAACATAACAACCTTGCTGTGCTGTTGTCAGCTACTCTCCTCAGCACTGAGAGCCTTACTGGCTCTCAGGCATTATGATCCAAGAGATGGCCAGGAAAAGGTCTGCCTAAGCCTAAGCTCCAAGGGCTGTTAGCTCTGCTGTGGTGGTTGTGACCTTTGAGTGGGCACTCAATGTGTTGGGGAAGCTGTGAGAAGAGAACAACACAGCTTTTATGAAAGACAAGGTCAGATCCCTGAAGTCTGGGGGAAATATATTTTAATTAAAGCACAGAATGTGTGAAATCTTTGGTTGCCCAAACTGCACAAGCCTGAAGAACTGTTAAATGAGACTGTTGTAAGTCTGGGGGACAATAATTGCAAAAATGGTGTATTAAAAATAAATGATGACAAAACTAATTTGAATTATGGTAAAAACTTTACTAGCTACAGACTTATTTTTGCAAGTGTAAAAGCACAAGTACGCCTTTCTTTCAAAACCATGTCTTTTGAAACATGCAGCTTTGAAAAGCCTGCAGAGCACCTTTTATATTAAAAAATATTGTCAGAAAAGCAGGTTTGAATAAAAATATTGCAGTATACAGAATTTCATAATGTGAAAATAACCCTTAACTTTTAGGTTTTGTACAACCTATTAAGGATAAATTTTGCAATATCATCCTTGTAATGAGATTATTTGACTAGATCAACTTTGTGTAATAATGTATTCAATGTACCGCTTTGAAATAGGAATCAATTATTTTCAACCTAGTACTAGCCAGAAGCTGTGCTTCTAACTAACAAATGAACTAGAGGATTCCTCTGTTACTGCTAATTAAAAAGTTCATTGCAAATGTTAAAAACTGAGAGCAGCCATGACTATGGCATTGCTTCAAGGATAAGGCTGCAGAATTCCATATGGCCATGATTATCCAAATTTTCATCTGCTGGAGGTTTTTACTGGCTCCAGCCCTCCTTGTCTCATAAAAGTCTATTAATATTTCAGAAGACTGATACAATGTTACAGCTGTAATGGCATCATGGACTAATTCATTTATTCTGTTCTCATGATATTTTCTGTAACAGTATAAACAATTAGTGCAGTTGGTACAATGGTGGACAGAATTATAGTCAACCAGTTACAGAAGGCATCGTAAGCAAGATAAATCAGTGAAACTAATTCAATTGTGACAGTGGAGAATGCATCATGAATGGAAAAGAAAGGAGTTGTGTCAGTGGGAATGATGATAATCTGTTTTCCCTCACCACAAAACTCACGTGAAATAAGACCTCCATTTTCCCTGTCATAAAGAAACCAAAGAGCTGAAAAAATAGAAGGAAAGAGAATAAAAAATAATCAGCTAGTGCAAATGTTTCAGGAGGCACAACCATCCAAGCAGCAGAGATTTTGTGGGAGAGCTAGAAGGGAAAATCTTGGTGTCCCATCAAAAGCTGCAACAAAGGCCTACCACAAAGCATTAGTCAGAATCTCTGTATGTCTTACCTGGTTTTCATGAAATTATGATGTGAGCCACTATTAAGGCATTCACATAATGCAGTGCCTGACAAGGATTTAAAACAAAAGCCTGTATTGGCAGTGTAAAACCACCATGAGAAGAAGTTGAATGTGCACATACTTGTATAAATATAAGAATGCTTCTTACCTAGGGAAGTGGTTGCACAGAAGATGGGAAAAAGCAGCACGGAAGACAGACAGCCAGGCTGTGAAAACCACATGGTCATTAATGTCAACTTTTCCAACAATGATTTTCCAAGATATTCCAGAATCCAGGTCAGAAGCAGACTTCTTTCGCTCCCAGAAATCCCTCAGTGCTTTTTTTGCCCCACATGATTCCACACAACCAGTGTAATAGTTTATATCCACATAATCAATGAACTCTACCTAAAAGCTGCACATAACACGGTCGTGTAGTTTTCATCCAATCTCTTAATGATTTGTGACATTATATTTGTGTTTGCTGAAAACAATATAGCTGGTAATCAAACCATCACAGCAGTGATGAACACCTTCAATATGCACAACCATATTAAATAATAGTGCCTGTTATTTTACAGGACATATCTCCTATCACTCCTCTGTAGTCTGGAACCATTGGGTTCATTACAAATGTCGTCCCAATTAATTTTCTAACACATTTACATACAATTTGAAATATCATTGGTCATATGAAAGAAATCATAAAAAGAAACTGGAGCACACATTCAGTGAAATACAGGTTAATACTCACTTTACTGTCCAGAAACTTTGAAAACACAAATAAAACTGACTTACTCCCTTTTTGAATAAATCATGTTTTCTTGAGGCTCTTCTGTTTTAATCAGTGCATTGTAATTACTCTGTTGCACTTGATTTCTCCTAAAGTATCTACCTCCCATCCCCAAAAATATCCCAAATTTCATATTTACAACCAAAAAGATCCAAGACCATGCTATTTTGTTCCCAAGTGATCATTATGTGTATTTTAAATTGCAATAATGCCAGTACTTACACAATTTTCTACTTATTCTATAATTGCACTGCATTAGCAAGTCATAAATAAGTTTCCACTAGGCATGAAAGCATGTCACATATAGGAAATCTAGAGCTTGTATCTTCAGCGTGGACAAAAGTGTGACTGTCTGCTCCCTCCCCTGTGTCCTTGACCCACTTTTTCCTTTGTATCCTCAGAAGGCAGCTTCTGCTTTCTTCAGTTTATCAGTGGGAAGCATATGGATGGTCATTTTCCCCTTTTACTAGGTTGGGGTACTTACCAAAGGGTAGTTCATGGGATAGGAAGATTAATGTTAGCATGAGATGTATACTTCTCTGAAATGGAAGTAGTTTAATTAATAAAGGTAGCTCGCTTGCTTAACACTAACTTTAATACCTGAGACAAATATTTAAAAGATTTGAAAAACCCAGTTATTTCAACGAAATTCCCCCTCTAAGTGTTAAGTTTCTGGCCAACACCTATATCTGCTGAAAGTTCCCAAATAAAATGTCAACAAAATGTGGTAAAACACTGTGGTTTTTCATAAACGTCTAGAGAAAATTTACAAGATTTGGATAGAGAATACTAAACTGTGTTAATGCTGAAGTCAAACATGATTATAGCCTTAGCTGCCTCCTCAGCTTATTCTAGAACACAGAGTTACACTGTGTTGGGGGTGGGGAGAAAAAAATTAATTCAGCAATCATATTTGTTCTTTGCATATAAACTTCAAAACAGTTTTGAAATTATGATTGGTGCAAGGTTCATGTGGCTTTAAATCACACATGCCTTTAAATCACATAATCTACACAAAGACTATATTGTGGCTTTATGTTGTATTTACAGGATGGCCAGGCTACAGGATTACTAGTTTCTGTGATGCAAACATACCCCAACATTCACAGCTTCCACATGGTTGCCTTGGGCTAACCTTTTCTGCTTATCATCCATCCATTTGCTCCATGTTGACTCAGATGTCAGGTCCAGGTTCTTTATTGTCAAGAATGTGTTTGTGCTTTCCTGACTTACAAAAGATCAATTCCCATCCAAACCTCAAATGATTTAGTTTGTATCCCGCTTAGATCCATTTTAACTCCCAGCCCTTTTTGCAATTCCATGCATTGGCTCAGGGAGAATTTTTTTGCTGTTGTTTTTCCTTCTTCATCCTCAGAGTTCAAGCCCCTCGTTGCATGACCCTGGAGTCAGGTCTTCTCATACCACCACAATTCAGGTATCAGGCAGGGCTTGATTGTTGAGAACTGTAGCTTAAAAACTTGAGTGAATGCAGACACACCTGAATGGCTCTGCAGGGTCTCTGTCTGACAGTGGGCTAGAAAAGGTAGGCCCAGCCAAAAGCAAGCAGGAGCCTGCCCAGGCATTTCCACACCTTTCTTTCCACACCTAGCTTCCAGGATTTTTGCTTAGATGTGGGGCAATCCCTCAGCTTGTTTTGTGAGTTGATGCCAATCCACGAGAATCTGAAAACTGACAAAGAGTTGAAACATGCTGCTCTGAAATTCAGTGATGTTACAAAAAATCCTACTCTTCCTCCTGGGCACCTGTTCAAATGTTTGCATTTTATTTTTTTTCTTGTTGTAATTCTTCTGCTAGATTTCTACTAATAGTAATTTTGGATCTTTCTTGCAGAGGAGAGTAGACCTATTACTAATACTAGATGTAGATAACAAAAATTATGTGTATCTGCACATGAAATTTAAAAAAATAAGTTCTGTTGCACTACTGAATCTGAAGAGTTACCCCAGAGGTTCATGTTAACATTCATGTTAGTATAAATCTTGTAAAAAATATAATCAATGTTGAAGAGAATTTAAAAAGCCTTATGAGAAATTATAAGCATGAAAAGTCATGTAATGAGAATAAAAATTACCTTTCCAGGGCTGATGTTAGAGCCAACAACATGAAATATACTGTATTTGAAGTCTGACAGTAACATCACATATTAAAGATAACCCTGTTCTTTATGATGATACTTCATACACAGGAGAACTGTGAATGAGCTTTTTCTCACTTCTTATGTGAAGCAAAAACATTATGACAGCTAAATAACAATATTTAACACATGATGACCAAGCTGCTACAATAGAAAAACTTATAAAAATATAATGTAGAGCTTTCTACAATAAATAGGATTATTCCAAAGCATGTTTAAACATATTAATGACTGTATAAAATTCCACACACTGCTTGCAGCATCCTTTAAGCAAAATGCTATTGCATTTTTAAGCCAATGAATATCTGATAATATGGCAGGGATATTGAAGGCTTTGGGAGTCAAGAAATTAGCAAGCTTCAAGCTGTCAAGAAAGAGAAATAAAATTACAAGATTACTTTAGTCGATAAATTGACCTACTTCTAGTTTTATATTATACACAAGGCTAAATTTCAAGTTCTTGCTTCTTGCTTGTTCTGAAACCAGAATTATTTCCCCATCCTTTCCAGCTTCTATGAAAATAAGTCTCCTGTCTCAAACTTGCCATGGCAAACTCTCTACATTTTCTTCTTTAGATAGGACTACCTTTTTCCAATGTATAATCAGGGCAAGTAGTTTCAGGCTGAGCATCTCCCTGCTTCTTCACCAGGAATCTGGGGTCACTTCTTTTTTAGCAGGTGCACAATAGACAAAAGTAAAGCTTCCTGGTTAAATATTATGTCTTGGGAAACCATGTAGCTGGGGAAACATCAGGCTGTGTCCAAGCTATTGCCTCCTGCCTCTCAATACCACTCATATTCAGGTACAATCTCCTCCCAAACCAGATATGTAATAACAATACAGGTGGGAACCTCAGAGCTGCATGCATCCAAATGCAAATGGTTACACAGGCCAGCAGTCTTGTTATAGTTTAACCTCTAGCACTACTAATAAATATCTGGATTTGAAAGGAATTCCTATGCTTCTGGATCTTGTTAAAAATCTGGCCTATGCTACAAATTGCTGTGGATCACTCCTCTCCATCTATCGCTGTCTTTCTGAAGTGCCCTGGTTTCCATTCAATAACAGCTGGGCATACAGAATGTCTGCAAAAATTCCCTGTCCCCCTGCCCTATTCAGACTATGGAGAGAAAGTGCAAAACAGGGTACTCACAGGATTTCCCTTGAAGTTAGGCACAGTCTTTTTGCTTTGTCAAAACTAAGTTATTTTTTGCAAATAAGGCTTTTACCTGAAATCAAGGTTGGTTAAATGTATGCTTTTTATGCTAAGATGAAGCAGAATATGGCATAAAGAAATGAATCTCCTCACAGATTGTGAAGGTGATCAAACAAGTGTGGGAACTGACGTAAAAAGCCCAGCTGCTGCAGAAGAACAGAAATTACCAAGTAATCTTTCACTGGCTTCTGAAAGAACCTGTTACCTCTTCACTTGCTTATCAGATGAAAAGTACTGCATTGCCTTGATTGTAACTGACTGAGTTCTTAACTTTTGGGAAGAAAAAATGCCCAAGGGAAGAAGAGATATTTGCAGTCCATGTCAATACCTCTTAGCAGGCAGCTCGTATCAATGGCTTGTTCCTGGCTAGTGAACCTGAAGTACAGTGTACTTCACCTTAGTTTTAACATCAAAATGCTTAAATAATCTTGTGAGAGAACTAGATCATGGCTCCATTCTGGTTATTACCCAGTGTTAAACATCCCTTAAAGTATCCCTTAAAATATTATAAAGCACCATGAATGCTTTGTCGGGTGGAAGAACAGCTAACATCTCCATCTGGACAGAAGAAGTGGGTATTTAACACATTGTTTTTTCAGAAGTCACTTGTGGAGACAGGATTTATGTAGCACCTCCCTCTTGCCAGGTACAGTGAGAGGGCACTTTGCAGTGTCGTGTGACCAAGGAGGGAAGATCAACATTTCTACAGCACCTTCTACTTTTTAAGTTCTCTTGTGAAACATTTTATTTTTTCTGTCTGATGAAGACCTTTTGTCCTGAGATATTAGAAAACATCTTGCAATAAGATTCATGACAATGCTAACATAAATGATGTTATTGGTTCAGTCATTGTGGTTTTGTTTCAAAAACTGAAGAAGGGTTGTCCAAGACTATGCAAACTATTTGAACATGATATAGTGAGTAATGTTACAAGAAATTATTCTGTGAGATTATACATATGTCTGCAAATGAAGTTTAGGCAATCTAAAGAATTTGCTTTACTTTCTTCCAAGGCATTTTGCGACCACAAATTTATTATCATTTATTGAGGCCTAGCCCAGAAATCTTTGAAAGGAACATTTCATACATGCCCACCATACATTTCATACATACATTTCATACATGCCCACCAAATTTCACTGTAATTTACATCAAATTTTATTTTGATACTCTTGTAGGGCTAATTCAGAACTTTGATTTTTAGCAGGTTTGGCCATAAAAATCCCCACATTATCTCAGCTTAAAGTAATGTTTGGGTCATTTTCTGTATACTTAATTATTGTGTCCAACATCTCTGCTTCTGGTCATTTTATCAAAATGCTGTACCCAGCATTATGTCACGTAAATGCTGTTAACCCAAGATTGCTTAAATATTATGCATATTTGGTCCTCTTCACTTCTTTCGGAGCATTTTAGTGCAATTATGAATTTTCAGATGTTTATATTAGCTGGAGTAAATTTATAATCAAAATCACCACTGGAGAACTTCCATATTATCCTAATGAAACACAATTTAAATCAAGAGAGTTGGAGCAGTGTAAACCTGGAGGAGGTGATTCAGTCCTTTTTCCACACGTTTTATTGAGAATGGTTTTCCAAATGGCATTAGATGAAGGTCTTAGACTTTTTGTCTGCTGAGGAAAGGAAATCTCTGTTTTATCCTTAGCAAACTAGAGATAAAATGCCAGTTAGGTATCATGGAAAACAGGACACTTCAAAGCTTCAAGTGAATGCTATTTTGCTGAATATTTAGGATTTCACTGGAATGTGTCAGGTATAAGCTCAATAAGCCCCAAACTAAAAAATGCTTGAACTTTAGTTATAATGTAGAGTCATAGCAAAAACAATCACTAGAGAAAACACTGACTAGAAAGTAAAAGGAATGTTGTGAACATGTGAACAAAAATCTATTGGAGAGAATAAATGAACCTTCACAATAGTTTTGAAAATACAAAACTATCACAACATAGCTCTTTCATACTCTAGTCTTCAATCTGATAAACAACCTAGCCCAGAAACTGCTATTTTCAGAGATCTCAGCACAGGAGATACTGCCACACAGAAGAAAAAACTAACTTTCTTCTGTCAAGTCTATGTCAAAACAAAAATACCAAACTTAGTTCTCTGTCTTATATGTAGTCCAATACCATCCTTGTAAAAAAATTTCATACACACACTAGAATGTGCCATTGCCTAAATTATGATATGTTTCTTAGTTTAGAATAGACACATACTCAGCTAGAGTCTCTCTGGAGTCATGGCAGTTAGTTTAATGGGAATGCATAACCAAAAAAACCCCAGCAGAATTTACACTGCATTCAGATAGTCTTTTCTCACTCACAGATCTCTGAACGTGCCAAGGTGAACATTTTGACAATTTCACTTTGCAGATGGGCTACTCAAGGACTGTGTGCAAGGACTATCTGAGTGGTCCATTGATGGCAAGAAAACTGGAGGCAGCTTTACTTTTGCAACAGAACTCCCTTAATTCCCATCTGGAGCTCATATTACTGAGTTCTTGCAAAACAACTCCATGAATAAAGATGTAGCAGTATTCCCTTTTATACTTACACAACAGAAATTATATCTGCTGCGCCTACTTTACTAATGAAAACATTTTTCTTGTGGTGGGAAATATTTGGTCTCATGTTGCAAAAATACACTTGATGTTTCTAATAATATGATTTAAATTATAGTGGCATTCTGATCCAAAGTTGAAGACCACCTATTTATTTTTTTTTTTTTTTTGGTGGTAATTCAGAGTTCTGAAAGATATATATATATATCATAACATTCAAGCAATTCCTAAAATAATTTTCAATCTTTAATAACAAAAAAGGCATTTTTACAGGCTAGGGGCTAAAATAAGCTAAATAAAGATATTTAAACTGTGGTTTCAATTTTACTTTGGGAGATAATACTATAACATTCTATACATCACAGAAGATACTGAGTTTCTAGCTTTCACCAAAACTTCATGTGCTTTCATCAGGCTTTTGCTTCTCTACCTAAGATATTACCCTTCCACTGTCAGCACAAAGAGTTTCTTGAGGCCAAAGACAGATACATAAGCCTACCAGCATAAAAAATAAAAAAGCTTTTAATACATTTACAGGTTTGAAAAAACTCTGAGAATACTTCTCCTTGACCATGGTAATTATCTATCAGAGAGAAAAAATAGTTTGCTGTTCTTCAGGAGTGATGAACTTTATGTAGGTAAATATCATTATTCATATATTAGAGCGAGTATTTACTAAATTCTTCACAGTTATTACAAACAAAATTATATGAAATAACTTATATGAAAACACAGCCCAGTGCCTCTTTTCCTTTAAAATCTGAAAATATACTTCTAGTCCTTCAGTTTTGCTGAAGACCTTTGCCTGTTCTTAGCTTCCTCTTATTTGTAATGAGCCTGAGAACTGTGCTTTAATCCATACAGATAATTGCTGTACTCATGTAAAGGCTGGTCAAAACTAATTAGAAGATTATGAGGAGGAATCTACACACATACAGATCTTGGAGCTTTGGTAGGAAAGAGAAAAAAGCACATTCAGTGCCTTCATCTTCTCAAAAAATATTCAAATTTCTATTCTTTGACTATGGAGGAATCCATCCAAAGTATTACTTTTCCAATTAATGTCTTCACTCCTCTGAAAAAGAGCCTGGTTAAATATTTAAAGGTACAGTAATTCAATACAGAGCTTCAGTTCCCTTCCTCAGCACACAATATCTGAGCTTCCCATCAGAGTAGTTGAGACCCATGTGTGATAGTGCCTCCATTTTACCTTTCCATTTAAGGTCCAGGCTAGACAGGTGCCCAGCTGCTCATAGATGACCTTTGGCTAATCTTGTGCAGGAATTTTTTACGTAATAACCTAATCCTATGCAAGTTACCACTCTGACAAAGCCACAAAAGCAAATGTGCTCCTGCAGCTCAGTGTCCAGCATCTTTATTTTGATCACAGATGATGTTTGACTTAAGCCAGTAGGTCCACCATGGTTCAGTGACTGCACTTCACAGCTCTTGTTCAACTTCTGCCATATCTGCCACAGCAGCAGCAGAGAACACTGGAGAATTGGGGCGGCATTAATGCCAAGTGAAAACATCTGTATGCTTCAAAGCATAGATATCCTATGGACTGGCTGACTAAAAAATTTTGTCTGAGCATAAGATCAAGGCTTTGTGTTGACAAAAGAAATGAAGAAAACATTCCTACAGAATGTAACATTTGCCAGCTTTAACTTATTGGTGCTTGATGTGACAGATAAACAGTAAGTGTAACAGCTGATGAATTCATACTACTTTAATAGAGAAGAAAATAAGCAGAATATTAAACATAGAGCAGGAAAAAGTGTATGCCAGATCCTGTGGAAAAACAATTTAAATCAATTATAAGTGTATTATCCTTCTAAAAAAAATCTATATGTACATATATTCTATGGTTGGGGATGCCAAATTTGAATATGTGTTAGGTCATCCTCATCACGGTTTGAGACAATTTCAGACTCTGATTCATACTAAAGAATGGAAAAATTTCCAGGGTATTTTAGTTGTATATATAAGTATGTTATACATAATTATTAGTATAACATACTGTACCTTGCATAGAGCCTAGTGATCTAATACAACCAAACTGAGATTTGCACCATGAAATAAACTGTTTTGCACCTGCAGTTTGTCTGTGCTTTTATTTCTTCCTGTCAAATCTGCTAATGCTAGTAATAACTAAAATTCGTGGTCATAAAATACCAGTAAAAACCCCCAGAAGAACATGGAGCACCATGTTACTAACAGCTGGCTACAATATACCATTGTTTTAGATGTTCATTAAAAAAGGTCAGAGGAGTTGTCATTGGGCAAGTTCATCTGTTGAAAACAGTGAAACATCAGGACAAGTTTTTAAGTTCATTGGAGCAGAAGACACTAACCAGAGACTCACAGATTGAGGAAGACATGGCCTGAAAATCCATGGGCTTCTAAAAATTAAGTGCAAAACACAAGCACAAATTTAATGCAACATTAGCACTAAATTGAAGAACCGGTCACTGTTCTTAGATGACTTACTGGTCACTGTAAATGTCTTGCTTAATCAGTAGGTTCTTTTTTTCTTTTTTTTTTTAACATCACAACACACCAATAGAGTTTCCTAAGATGAAGTTTGCTAAGCTTAAGCAAGGATTAAAAAAAAAATGGGTCATTATCAAGGAAAGCAGAAATATTCATAGTACAAGCCATAGCAATAACCAAGTTCTTGTTATTAATAATAATAATACATATACTGCTGAAATAAACAAAAATGCATCAAGGATCTCAGATGAACATAAGTGACACAGCTCTTCAATTAATCTGGTTTTATGTTCTATACGGTAGTTTTGCTTCTGGTGGGACCATCTCATTTATTTCTGCTTCATGGATAAGAAAACCTGCCAAATATTTAGAAGAATAAAATTGCTAAGCATAGTAATGTTTCAATGTATAACTAAACCAGTGTATCAATATTATGGCATTCAAGTAGCATAACAACTATATTGAAGCCAAATAGCAGCACAACCTGAAACTAAAAGATGTCTCAACTTCTGTTCTTCAAATAAAGAATTTGTCCTTGCGTGCTTTCGTGCTAACACTCAAGTGTAAAAATTATGTGTTTTATAACCTTGCCATGTAAGAGAGGCTTAAAAAAACAACCAAAGTTCTGTGTCACAGCTATTCCTGATTTGAGCTTTGTGATTATTGGTTACAAGGCAAAAGACTTCAAATAACATGTTGGAAAAAAAAGCCCAAGGGTAAAAATGTGATGGTGATTGAACAGTAACTACATCTCAGCAGTGTGGTGCTCCCCTCATGAGTTCACAGAGCTGGATATGGTCTCAGTTTTTTCTTTAGTAGCTAGTGTTATGTTTGAAGATACTGTTAAGTGGGAAATGACAAATTAGGGAACTTTTGCACTTTGATAGAGGGAGTGGTGTAAGTCTGTAACAAGTGAACAAGGGAACAGCCACTCTGACTCTTGTCTGCCTGAAGTCTGTGAGAGAAACTTCTGGAGTAGAAAGGGCATCCCAGCATCCCTATAATATAATCTATTTGTCACAACCTCACTGCTAACACTCTGTGACTAGTTTTGCAAGTTCTGGCAGAAATAGACTAGATATAGCAAAAATGGCGACAAAAAAGAGACAAGTCTACTCCTGTCCAACTCCTAAACCCTAATGGGCCACTAAAATCTGCAGAACACTTCTAAGGCTGCAAGTTGTTCAGCCAGAACCACAATCCAGTTCACTAACTAGTGTACTCAGTTGCATCTGCCAATTATGTACAGACAGGTTATCTACACCCTGCTGAGTGTGTGAACAGCACCTGCAGACACATCCCTCCCTCAAGACTTCTGCCCCTCCTGTGCTTTAACAACACAGTTCTCACTTGTAGGGTTTTTTATGTTTTGTTTGAGGGTTTTTCTGGTTGTTTTTTGGTTTTGTTTTTGTTTTTCTCTGTGTGAGTGTGTGAGCAGGCAAGGGGAGAAGGGGTATAAGGGGGGAATAAGTGGCAACTTAAGTGAAATACAAGCAAAGATAAAATATTACAAAGTCTAAAATAGTGTGATTTAGAAATATTTCTTCTATGAAAGAGTAATTAGGCATTACTAGTAAATTAAAAAGGAATGATAGTGATACATAGCAGCAGAGGATCTGGTAACTCCTTCTCTAGGCATTGAGAGTAGCATGCTAATGAGCCATGTCTACAGCATGGTATAAGCATGCTGAGTCTGATTGATCATATGCATGTTCATCTTGCAGAGATAGTTTATCACTGTTGCATCACTAAGTTCCCTCATAGAACATCTAGATGGTTGTTTTGGACTTGGAAAAACAAAAAGCAGCTATTCTGTTCATGCAACTGGTAAGTACACCAATGTTTGACTTGAAAGAGTTGGGATTAATGGGAGAACTGGAAATAACATTCTGTATTGCCATTGAGCATGCTGAAGTTAATAACTGTGTGGGCTATTTTTTCACATTTAAAAACATTTTCCAATGCATGTGTTTTGCAATGCTGCACTGCACCAGTGACTGATAAAATGGCAGTGATAGAACCAAAGCAATGTGGATGGCAATGTTTCAGAAAACAGAGAATTTGGGAAAATCTCCTGGTAACCCAGAAACCCTGCAATAGCACAAGCTCAAATAAAGAGAATTAGAGGCTGTTCCTTTCCTCCAGTGCTGAAAACTCAAAAGTATTCATGAGGTCATCCCTGTTACCTGTATGTGATTTCCCCTTCTGCTTCCACTGCCCTCCACGTCCACTGTGTGCTGGTTAATCCACAGAGGTCAGTTTTCAAAAAAGTGTGTGGCATTTCACAGGAGCTTTTGAGGACAGGTTGCTCACTGGCAATGCAGATTTTCATGCATCCTGAACATAACTGAGACCTGACTTTATTTCTTTACAACAAACCTCAGTTTCTGCACAGACTCCCCAAAACAAAGAGCTTACTCATGTAATGCAGTAAAGTAGCTTTGTGCTGAATGCCACTCTTCTTTGGGCAGTAACTGATGATCAGCAAAACTCATATTTTTGATAATCAATAACGGCATCTGCAAGTTCTTGTGCAGGCACTTGCTCTGCTTTTACTTAGAAAGCTAGATCTGCATACTGGATATTTGGCACGTTGAGCTTGTCTTAGCCTGACAAACTGCAAGATTAATAGAAGGAAGTCTATCCAAATATGAAATAAAACAGATACATCAATAACATTTACCCAAAATTGTGTAAATTCTATAAGATTAAAGAGGAATTTTTGTCAGAGCATATTTTGATTTTCATCTAAAATGATACCTAATATATTTGGAAATTTTAGCTATTGATTTATGCAAATAATGTTTAAGTGCTAATGTCTTAATTAGTATTTTAACTGGCAATACATACTTGCAATAAAAGAATTATTAAGTAATTTTAGATTTATTTTTAATTTTAGGTAGATTTATATATGCAAATACCAACTAGAGTTGTCTAGATTAGGTCCTAAAGCCTATTTATAAAACACAGAAAGTAGCACACCTACTACTGAACATTTATTTTCAATTGAATATCTTTTGAACAGTGCAATTATCTCATTAACATTTATGTTTAGAATTGAAATACAGGAGGTGATTGACATGGAACTCAAGAATTATACAATTCAGAAAGTCTTTTGTCATAAAAATAGCAACAGAGAGACAGGTTCTGGAATCTGCTTAGAAGGCAACCAGAAAGAAAAGGCTACTTTTTTAAGGATGAAGAAAAGCATCAAATTACATCTGCTAAAGTCAAAAGGTTTGTTTTTTGCTGTTGATTTTATTTCCTTTTTATTTAATACTGTTTTTCAGAGTACCACACACATAACAACTACCAATGCACATCCTTGTCTATTCACAAATAGAGTTTTGGAACAACAGGAGCATTTTGGAAAGTATTTTTGTAGTGCTTAAAGCATTTCAGAATCTTAAGTTCCTTATAACCATGCAGAAGACAGGTGAGTCACTTGACACTATGGGGACAGACAGGATCTTTTGGGGACCCTGAATAGATTGATGATAGCATTAAGTCATAGCTACCATTAAAGCTCTATTTCTCAAACAGAATTTTATTATTAGAAAAGCATAGAATATTTTGATCACAGCAGCACAGACCTTTTATAAGTGGAATCAGCAGCATTTTGTTAGTAATGTGGCACAGAATTTATAGCACAGCTTAGCTGCTGGTTCCTAATCACCTGGACTCCCCTGCAGATCTGATCAGCTCTCAATGCTTTCCTTGTCATTATCAATATAACAGTCATAATCTGAATTTGAAAACATGGAAAAGGGCACAAGATTCTCATTCATATGTCTGTCTGTGCCCATTTTGTTTTATTCTCTGGATGAAATGAGAAGCCTTTCCAAATCTTCTGTTGCCACCTGTATCTAGGCTAGGATAAACTGCTTGTGTGTATCCTCAAATGTTTCAGAACCCAAGGTGCTGGAGTTTAGACCTGTAGAGATTTGTCACTTATAGTGTTCAGTGTAAACAAGACTAAACAAGTTTAACAAAAGAGAGACTGAAATATATATTAACTCAAAACCAGACTTACATTAACAGGCCAATATTACTAACAGAGAAAAAAGATTACCACTACAAAAAAAAAAAAAAAAAAAAAAAAAAAAAAAGCAACAATATACAGCACTAATAATAATGATAATAATGATACTCATGACTTGCTCCAGTGCTTTGCTCTTTTGAACTCAGGTAATTTGCCTAATTAAAATCCAATTAAAATAGACGAAGAACAGCCACACTCCCTTCTTCTGTCCTGCTAGTATCATTTCTAATTAAATATGGCCAAGACTGATGTGGCTTATGTGAAGTTTTTAGCTATCTGTATGAATTAGGCATGTGCAAGCAAACTACCAGATTGGGCCCTTCTCAGGGGACTTACATGGAAGAACATCCAGCCCAGGGGTGGTAAGCAGCAAAATATGGGAATCCAGATGCTCTGCCTTTTAAAACCAGCAGATGGACCTTTTCAAAAGCACAGCTTTATGTACTCAGAGACAATTTTTGGTAAGAGCTTAGTCACCAGGTGACAGGTTAGGCAATGATGTGGAGTCTTTCTCTTGGGCTTTAAAAATCTCAAATTGAACGTATGTAAGAATTAGATGCTACATGACTGAGTTAGCTTTAAAAAAAAATAAGTTATTTCTACTCTGTTAAGAAAGAAATACTTTTGAATAACAGAAAATGTTTTTGGAGTTCTTTTCCCAGTTCAAGGGTTATCTATGAAGCCTGTGGGGTGGACAGTATGATTTTGATGATTTTACAATACAATTTTAAAAAGTTATGATTTTTACAGAGTTGGATAACTTAAACAGTTTGAAAGTACTTGAATTCTGTGTGATTACAGGTTTGACTAAATAAAGATCACCAGCACCTTTGAACTACGAGGAGCTGTCTCCCTCAGGACGCTTGAAGAGTAACATAAGACAGAGCATAAGCTGCATAAAGAAACAGAAGCAGGGTACCTCTTCTTCTGTTCAAAGTAATCATTCCACTTCTCTTTCTTTTATCAGTAAATTCTTTCTGTCAGCATGAATGAATGCACTCAGGCACGGGAGAAATATGTTTTTATTGTATTCATTATGAATGCACAAGATTCTGGCATGGTATGACTTTTGAGAGATATGAAATAAATAGAAATGAAGATGACTCCTTAAGCTGAAAAGACATTTGTAGATGCTGAATCGTAGTCACTTTCAGCATTTCAATTTTTAGTCCGTGACTAAAGATCTAAAACCCTTCTGGGCATAGGAAAGGCTGGAATGCCTCTATAAAAAAATTCAAATTTTACCTAGCATAAACACAGCCTAATTTTACAGGGGTCTCTGCATATGTCAAGATGCACAGTTAAGAAGAAAAGAGGTCCAGTTACCTCTTCCAATTTCTGCTGCTCTGGCAGCATTGATACAAACTGAAATGTAAAACTGGGCAAAGAGATGCCCAGTCTCAACTCCTACAGCACAAATTCCTTGTAGCAACAGAGGTAATATACATAATAAGCTAAAAGAAGGCTGTGACACATGCAATTACAGAAGATGAGACCAGGGACTTCAGCAGAGGATCAGAATGCCCTAGGGTATTGAGTACAAAGAAGTCTGTCTATTAAATGGTTCATTCTTTCCTATGAAAAAGTGTAATTGTCCAGATATTTTAATTTGACTGTGCTGTACTAAAACCTTGATTTTCTTTGGAGAAGCATGTGATTTTCTTTCAGGCCATAAGTACTGAGATTTTGTGCTGGAGGAATGCTACAGAATATATTTTGTGGGTGAGGAAGGGGGGAGCAGCTCTTTTTCTGTTTGCACATATTTCTGTCATCATTTAATTATGTTCTTGGAAATCGATAACTCATAACTGACAGCAGCAGGAAGGTAGCTGTTTGATGCTTCTTTTTTTTTTTTTTTCCCCTATTTATCCTTCCTGTAGAGTTGCTGAAAATTTGCTTGTCAACATTGGTGGTGAAGTGCATTGTTCACAAACAAAGGAGAAAGAAAAATATATCTTAAAGCAAGAACCAGAACAAGAAAACAAAACAAAACAAAACAAAACAAAACAAAAAGTTGCTGCAGCATAGTGTTTCCCAGTGCAGTTGAACTCTCAGGCTCAGTACACATTACATGGAATTTCATTAGGAAAAAATTCTGCATTCACTTCTCTATGGGTTCATAAGATAATTGTGTTTACTGTAGAAAAAAAAAAAATGAAGCAAAGAGATAAATTTAACATAAGGAAAATGTGCCTAGGAGAGATTGTAACGTAATCCATTCCTTAGAGGAATTGGAGAAATCCTATTTGTTACAGAAGTCTAAAACTGATGTAGATGAATATGAGAAGAACCTTCAGGCCAAAGGCTCTGTCCAATCCTATCTTGCAGTATTTCCAGGACTGGACAGAAAGAAACAGAACCTGAGCTGTACTTGAGGAGTAACTCAGAAAATCAAACTGATGACTTTTACTTCCAAAACATGGTCAGAGGCTAATTGAGGGCTCACACATGGGATATGCATGTTTTAACAGTCCAGTATTTGAATATCTCACTGATTTAATAGACTTCTTAAAATGTATTAAGTCTGCAGTAAATTCTATATGACTTTGGGAACTATATGTTTAGAGCTGATCCTAAAAAGAGATTAAAATAGCATAAGAGCTATATCCTGAAGAATTTTAGGACTGTCTTTTTCAATTCCAGAAGACCAAAGATACCACAATTAAGCAAATACCTCAAATATTTCCATAATATCTGTGTCACTTCAGAGAAAAATATAAGTGGTTTGAAATTTTTCTGCTTTGCTTATCCCATACCTACTTACATGATAAGTATTGTGGTTTAAACCCAGCCAGCAGCCAAGCCCCACACAGGCATCCACTTACTGTCCCACCAGCAGGATTGGGGAGAAAATGGGAAGGGTAAAAGGTGGAGAGCTTGTGGGTTGAGATAAAGGCAGTTTAACAGGGAAGGCAAAAGCTGCATAAACAGGCAAAACAAGACAAGGAATCAATTCATTGCTTCCCACCTGTGTCACCACAGTCACCACTGTGTCTAATGAGCCCCTGCTCTCCTGCCACTTCCAGGAGCCACTGCAGCCATTTCTAGGAGAGCAGGGGCTCATCAGACACAGTGGTGACTTGGGAAGATAAATTTCATTGCTCCAAATGTCCCCGCCCCTTCCTACTTCTTCCCCCCACTTTATATATTGAGCATGATGCCATGATCACATAGCCCTGTGCTAGCCACTGAGAAGAAAATTATCTCAGATAAAAATGGTCACATTTCCACTAGATCAGGAGAACTATGAATAAATTACATTTTAATTTAATATTCCCTGAATTTGAAAATATTTCTATTATAAAAAACATATGCAACCTTGGTCTAACATTTTCCTGTTATTTTAAGTGGGATATAGAAGCTGTAGGTATTCCCTCAAGCTTGGGTGGACTTGAAGCTGTCTGAACCAAATCTGAGTGATAAAAAACCATAAAAGCATTTGTTATACCCATCAGAAGGCTGGAATTTCAGGGGATATGAAAAGATCAGAGACCTTCTCTGTAATTCTGGGAAGGAAAAAAAAACAATCAGTGAATGGCCCCAAAATATGCAGAACTGTTACTTGGAGACAGAAAAATGTATTAGACAAGTCAAAGCACATGGGACATTTTTAGAATAACTACTTTGAAGTATTACAGTAGGGGGAAAGAGGTGGCAAACAGTGGGAGAAAATGTGTATTTCTTTGAGTAATATTTGTAAATGTTGGGTCCAATTCAGAGTAGAAAAACAGCTAGGGGCTAAAGCTGGTGGGGGTTTAGAAGGTGGTTTTGTTCAGAGTGTTTTCCAGCTGTTGTGTGCTGGCTGAGCAGCAGAGAACACCTGGAAGGGGTTTCAGCACTTCTGTTCTTATGCTTTCAATTTAAACTTGCCATTTGCTGAACACTTGTTACACTAATCTACAGCAAATAGGTGTTTCAAATAGCTTTACTTATTTAATTATTTGTTTTGCTGTTTATCCCTGTACTTTGATGATAGTCACCCTCGTTTGCCCCCCGACATGTTCAAATGATTTAAACTATCTCAGGATCTGCAGTGTTTTACACGTGCACAGCAGTTTTAGATCACTTTTGCTCAGCAGAAGTGTCTCTCTTCCATCCTACTGAGTTTAATTAATACAGAATGAAAAAGCTTTCAACTGAACAGCAATCTAAGAACCTAAAGGATTAATAGAAAAGTCCTTTAGAAATAGATAAAAAATTTGAAGGATTTATGAAAGTCAATTGGATACTGCAAAGGCACAGCTACACATTACAGTAATACATATTTAGCTTTTCCTAAAGAAAGAGAAGGGTGAGCAAAGAGCCCATATGAAGCCATTCTTGTATTTGCTGATCACATATCTACAAAAAACTGAAGCAATATTAGCTGTGTGAAAGCATTCAATAGTGGTCTTTTATTCTCAATGGGCTGAAAGTGGACATGTTATTTTCTTTCTTTCATGTTCTGGATTTTTATGAAATCTTCCAGGCTGTTTTCTCAGTGCAGTAGCCTCTAAACTGTGTCTTCATATGGCCTGAACTCTAACACTATTTTCACATAAAAGGCTTTAGGCACAGTAACATTTAAATTCCATTGCTCAAGAGTCATACAAGAGTGTCTAACATGGATAAACTTGAAATGTATATTTCCCCAGCGGGGAATCTGAACTGTGTCATACACAGGAATGTACCAAACCATGAAAAACTGAACAGAAGATTATCACAAGGAAGTTCTCTTGTCTAGCAAGCTGAAACAAGTTTACCACAAGTCGCCTGGCCTGAGTAATCTATTAAAAAAAGTAAACTACAGAAAATTAAATTGTGGTCATCTATAGACAGATTTTTCAGAATGGCTAAATATGGCAATAAAGGGGCAATATAAGGCCTAACAACATTAGGAAAAATGTTCACTATTTTTGCCAAAATTGATTAAAGTTTTAAGGTCTTTAAAAGTAAAGAAACCCATATTAATCAGGCTTTAAGGAACTAAAACAACAAATATGTAATAATGCACAAAAGTTGTAATCCTATTTGGTCAAATTTTATTATTGATGTTATTTGTTATTATTGCTATTCCAGCAGTTCCTGGGAAACCTGTCAAAAGTAAGGTGACATTGTGTCAGACATTGCTCAAATGTGTAGAATGACATGTCCTTGCCCTGAGACCTTTCACAATCTAATTTAAGTCAAGATCCAACAAATGGATATAATCACCGAGAAAAGAGGAAGAAAGTGACAATAAGAATGCTACTGAACAGCCATCATAAAATATTTGGATTAACGCTTTTCCTGAAGGCAAGGTTATGTTTTTGTAGGACATTAATTTGTAGGGTTTTACGATGATATTCAATTATGTGCAACTTGCCTGTGCTGGCCATAACACGCATTTCCTACTCTTTTGGTTTTATTTTACCTGTGATGACCGTTGAGAAGCTGCCACCCAGCAATAAAAAAGAGTTGTAACTGATTTCATAAATCTATTTTTAGGGAAAAAAGGGGTCTACCCAGGAAAACTGGAGTTTTGTTTTACTTACACAGCAGAGATTGATTAGAAATACTAAGATTGGAGAAAGAAGAAAGAAGTCTGAATGGAAGTATGTGTGTGTAAGTATAGGAAGGAAAGCAAAACTACTTAAAAGAATGGCCATAAAATAAGGGACACTGTTCCCAGGACACTGTTTTCATCAGCAAAACCGAAGAACAGGTTCTTGATATCAAAACAAAAAGGCTGCAGTCTGAAAAGCAGACAACCCATTGGCAAAGGAGCCAGCACCCTGGCTCTAGCAGGGTGGCAGCAAAGCTGCAGCTCACGACACTCACCACTCCTTCCCATTTGCCTGCCAAGACAAGGAGACAGGAGACATGTGTTCCACACATATGCCAAAATAGGAGGAACAGACAGTGGGCAGTGATGCGCCTTAAGATTTGTGGTGGCTGAAATAAGCAAGATCTGAAGCAGAGACCTACCCCAAAGCAGCTGATGGCTCCTGAAGGACAAGAAAGGTCTGTCTGTCCAGGATGTCAGTGTCAGTCAAAAGGCGCTCTGGGGATGCAGAGGACTTGACAGCTGCTGCTTGTCTTCTGTATTAGGCACAAGTGACCTTGGTCAGGCCATGTGGACACATACAGGCTGCTTCTCACCAGTATGTGCACAAGAGAGTGTGAAAACATAAAATTGAGTTGCTCTAAAACCTTGAAAATAAACATATTTTTCCAATCCATAAGATCTTGCACTGAACTTTATTATGCTAATACCACTGCAAAGCAGATGTCAATACAGTAACTAAAACCAAGGTACTTGATATGTGCTCTGGCAGCTGAAAATTGTATAAGAATAGAAACATATTTTTACAGAAGACCTCAAAGAAAAGGCTGGTTACCAAGTGGGTTTCAAAGGGAACCTCTTCTGGTGAAGACAGCATAGGAAATTTTAATATCAAACTTTCTACACCTTTAAACTGCCCTGTGTATTATTAAGCGAGTCTGTTGCATTATTTCCAGTAATTTGTTATGGGAAAACATACTTTTATATCTACTGTGAATTGTACATGCTTGTGCACTTGCATAGCACATGGACTTTGAGAAAGAGTTTGTTTAAAAGAGGTTGGAATGTATAATATAATGTTAGGTGATCTCTAATGGGAAAAAAATATAATAGAAAACTGTCAGCTACTGCAAATGTTGCTGGACTTACTGAACCTGCAGAACTGCTGCACTTTCCCGTGAACTTGTAGACTTGTAGCCCAGTGCAGGAACTATTTCTATACTTCCTAAGATGCCACTACATTTGTAGTGGCCTTACACTGTCTCGGGGTTGAGGGCTGTCAGTCTTGCTTGGTCTGATCATGTACTGGCTGGTCAGGAGCTGGTTTCTAGCTTTTTTGTCTGTAAACACAGGTTGTTTATTTTTTCTAAAGACTGGGTGGTTGGGCCTAATTTGACTTACATTTGCTCATCTTTGTAGAGTATACATTTTCTCTGTAGAATGCAGTACCAAGGAGTTATTCTAGACGTGATGAAATATTTGTGTCCCTGTCTTATCAATGAGGGGATTTGGCTTTGTGTGGAGGGGCGAAGGCCTGGCATTACAGCAGAGACCTTGAAAATGGGGATGCAGGGTGCAATGTAAAAGAGACAGAAGATGATAAGATGAAGGACAGGAGGTGACAGTGAAGGCCCAGGACTGTAAAACCCATCTCTAGTACAGAAATGCAAATCTTGGAGGAGAAAAAGGGGAGGTAATCAGAGGCACAAGTTTAAACTGTACTGTCATTCCAACAATTTCCTCCATGTAATAAAGCTATTTCTTTTATTTTCTTTCCCTCTAATATAATAATAATAACAATAACAATAATAATAATAATAATAATAATAATAATAATAATAGCAATTCTTATATTAATAATTAAAATAAAATTATAATTAATTTTCATACCAGTGGTAAGATTTTAACTAAAAAGTATCAATAACTTCTTGACTTTATATGAATTTACTTTAAGCCAATGACGAGACTTTCTGCATCACAATATCTTCAGGAAAAGATCAGTTTTGCTCTGCATTTGTTCCCACTTAATGCAGCACATGAATTTACATCAATGAAAAGACCATCTGCTTAAAACCTAGGACATAAAAAATCTTCAGTCTATATCTCCCAACTTCCTTGTAAATGAAATTTATTTATTTAAGATCTATTCTGGATTGTAGAATTAAATTTCTTGGCAATCTACATAGAAAACCCTAAAGATACTGGCCAAGGTTAAGTCCAAAATAATTCCTTTAAGCTATTGCCTTCATTGGAACAACACAAGATTTGGATTGGCACAGCAAAGATCAGAGTTTGCATCAATAACTTATTTCCCATTGTATAATGGTCTAAGTGACAGTGTAAGGGCAAAGGGCACAGTTACATAGCATATATTTTAGAACTGTTGGTATGGATTAGCAAGGATGGGTCTGTGACTGGAGATCTTGGCATTTTCTCAGTACAGCTCAGAACTGTCTTCAGTTCTCAGCTGGAATCCTCTAAATACAGGAACTGAAAGAGCATATCTTAAATTAAATCTTGTTCAAGTTCTATAAATTCTCCTATCTGTTGTTGAAATAAATACTTTATTCTAGATCAACTCTATGTCTAGATTTTGCCAGTCTACTGACCCACAGGGCTTTGGAAAAGCAAGAAGGATTCTACAAAACATAGAGGTCTACATTATTTTAATGAAAAAACCCTGTTTCAATGTGTGTACATTGGCATATCTTGAGTTTCCAGCTCCAGAAAATGCTTGCAGCTACAAAAGGTTAAATATAGCCAAAAAGAAAATATTTATTTTAATTCAAATAAAACATGAGTTTATAAAAATTGACTGTTGTCTATTTAAGTGGTATCCAGTATAGTATCAAAAATATAATAAGGGCAGCTTTATTCAAGTCTGTTTACTGGCAGTGCCAGCTTCTGATAGCAGGAGCTGTGTCTGTCTCCAGTCACTCAACACACAGCCAAAGTATCTAGTCTAGGCTCTCGACAGCAGCTTTTGTTGGCAGAATGGCAGAGGCAGAATGGTTCTGGCTCTTTATTTTTTTTTATGACTGCTAAGTAAGCAAAACAATAGACAAACGCAGTTAAGTTGCATTTTGTGCAAAATATTGATTGGTATTCCTCAGACAATGTACACCAGGCAGCTTCAGGAGCTGTCTTTCACATTTCACAGAAAGGACTTGCTTCTTTTTGGCACCTTGGTTTGGTTTTTTCCCATCCTTATGGATTTTCGTGAAGCAGCAATTGCAGACAATCTCCAGCCTTCCAGAGCCTTTGACAATAAATACTCTTTAACGAATTCTGCAAGTGACACATTCTCCCTATTATCCTTCACAGACTTCAGGTTTGTGTTTTGGATTATTTTGCCAAAAATAAGTACACTTAATATGTTTGAATGTTAAATCTCAGTAGTATCTTATCTGAATGAGATAGCTATTAGCAGACACATCTCTACCTATGACAAATCATGTCTCAGATGTACTTGCCATTGATAGTATAAGTTATTTAAATTTTTAAAGCAATCTTTTTTACACAATGTAGTTTTCTATGATGTTGCTCATTAATTAACTCCTTTCACACCTGTGCCTGTCACAAGGTTGCTTGAAAACCTATCCTGAAACATTTTTCTTAGATTTGATATTTGCTAATGAAGCCTTATATTTATTAAGCTTTTATTCAAGTCTAATATATTAACAAGAAAATCATCCAAAAAGTTGTTGAAAGTGCCAGCTGCACTATATGAACATGCTAGGGAATTTGGTAAGAATGTATTAGGCATGAATGAGTAATAGGGAGACTCAATTTCATCCCTTTTTATTCACACTGGGAAAGTAATTCCAGAAATAACAAAAAAGGTAAATGAGGGGATTTAAGTATATCCCTTAGTCAAAACCAACAACAACAACAAAGAAAATAAGTAAAATACTAAACATTTATATATATATATATATATATACATATAAAATTATGCAGAATTTTAAATTTTTACAAATAATGTGGATGTCCTAGTTTCATTGCTAATTTTGCACCATCACATAATGACATGCACTGAAGGAAAAACACAACATAAAACAAAATTGTAAGAGCACCATGCTGGGTTTTCAGCCTGAGAAACCTTCAATGAAATGTTTTAACTACAGAACGGCCATCTCTGAGTGTTGCTCTTTTTTCCAGCTACACCCAGAATGTTGCATTCCAGACATCTGAAAAGAATTCTAGCATAACCCAATATATAACATATTTTCCATTCCTACTTTCAAAGGCTTCTCATCTACCTACCAAGGCCCCTACTCTTCCCCCACCTGGAAATGAAAAGACTTCAACATATCCTCAAACCTATAAACAATTCTTTCAGATGGTATATACTTTTAAAAAAACTGCTGTGGAAATACAGAAATGTTAAAACAAGAGAGTGAACTGAGAAGAAAAAAAAAATTAGCTGGAAACCAGATGTCACAGATTCATATGAACAAAAGTTATCCTCCTTAATAAGTTACAACAGGAGGTACCCGGAATTAAACTTTTCTCTGAGGACTTCCACAATAAAATACATTTCACAAGATGTAGTCCACGTACAGCTTGGTGGCCACTAGATGTGTCCCAGACACGCAGCCCGGAGCACTGACAGCCTGATGGCTCCTTCCAGCTGAAAAGCAGCTGAAGAGCAGCACTCCTCTCTGCACACCACTGACTGCCAGGCCCCAGGGCGGGAGAGCCCGTGACTCTTCTTGTGGGTATCTCCAGTGAAGGCAAAGGCAACACATCGTACTGGGGTCAGATGCTTTCTTGAGAGAATGAAAAGTGGCAAGTTTGAATGGGTCAATGAAGCCCAATGCTCCAAAACTTCATGTCTCAGCCAACTGGTAAGTGACAATTTCATCAAAATATTTTAGGGAGCCCAGTCTGAGTTTTTTTGTCTCCTACCGGTGCTGTAAGATTACTGGAGAGAACTGGCAGAGAAAGGGAAGATTCAGAAATCAAGAAGAGACCAGGACTTAAGTCCATCAGGGTAAGAGAACTGCATCTGGACTGCATAGAGGCAAGAGGAAATAGGCTACATGTCATTAAAATGCAGGAACAAGAGGTCTGCAGGTCCTCCAGTTTTACTTTTGGAATTACTGTTGATATATTTAGTCACAGAAAACAAAGTGAATGAACCCTCTTACCTGGACTGAAGTCTCAACCTGAACTGCAAGCCATCTGTTCAATGCACTGCCCACAGCTACATTTAGTCCAGGACTTTGTTGTACCACGTCTTCCTGAGCCAATTAGACTTGACATTTTGCACACTCCCTAATTAAAATGCAAATGAAGGAATGAATTATGTACAAAAACAGATTATGCAGGTTAATTAAGAGGAAAACATACCTAGACCCCAAGTTCACTTTTAAGTGGATTTTAAACATAACCTGCTGACACAGCTGAATGCAGAGTCAGGACACAATATGGTGCTTCAGTGGAAAGGCTCTTTGTCTATAACAAATGTTATGAGGTCCCCAGAGGATTGCTTCTATAATTGTTCCTCTGCATTTGAGATAAATTAGTGAAGAGTTGTGTTTTATTCCCACCATTAAAATTATGCCTCATTCTTCTAAACACATATTTCTCAGATTGGCTATCTAAAAATTTGTCCAGCAATAAAACATTTATAGTCATTGTACTGCATGTACCTTCAGTGTATCCATCCCATCTGCAGTTTTCAATGCTAGCAATCAGAGCTGAGTTAGTGGACACTTGAGAGGTTGGCCTGCTCCTCTGAGCACTTTTTTGATCTCTTCCACAACAGAAAATTAGAAAAAGAATCAGCTGAAAAGAAAGCAGGTACAATAGAATGACCTTGTGTGTACTTATATAGTGGATGGAAAAGGAAGAGATCATGTGAAAGCAGTTGTGCTCAAGACTTGGAGAGGAATCAGACAAAACCAAAAAGATTGTGTGATAGAACTTTGTCTGCCCTTTTCCAAGGCAGTATTTCCCTGTCTTCAAAGCAATCCATTTATAAGCACTGTGCCACATTTAGTTTTTTAAGTGTACACTTGGAATTATAATTTTACGTTATGTGCTTTTAGTAAGCAAGTACAACTAGACGTTTTAAAAATTACTTACAACAAAACTAGCCCTCCAGAGTTCATAAAAATGTACCTCCATTTTCCATTTTCTGGTCTAAGAGGAAGGCAAACTTAAAAAGTATTAGTCAAGGCAGAGAAAAGTGTGCAGCCTGCAGGGAACTTGGAGAAAGTAGTTCAGGATTGCAGGAGGAAAGATCTGAGAAAATGATCCAGCACTTCAGCATGTCTGAATATTAGCTTTAATTGCAGAAACTCTCATTCATAGGCTGTGTGTCATCTGAAGAGTCATTTCACACATTTGTATAGAAATATAAGATGATTGTTGAGATATCTGATTTAGAGATTGATTCCTAGTTTTACTGCAGATTTCCTGCATAAGCTGGACAACCACTTCCAACCCTGATTTTTAAAGCCAGTTAACACACAGCTGTATTCACGCACAGACAGGTGCTTTTGAAAACACAAAGGCACCATCTGCATTTTAGGTTGCTAAATGCTTGAAAATCTGGCTCACTATTTAACTGAGAGGCAGAGCCATCTGTAAAATAGGAAATAATCAGGTTTCTTTTTTCCTAGATTTTGTCCATTCAATATTTTCTTTCATGAGACCGACCCCCTCTCTCTCTCTCTCTCTCCCCCTCTCTCTCTCTCTCTCTCTCTCTCTCTCTCTATATATATATATATATATATATGTCTCTATAATGACAGATGTTTTATTTTAATTGTGGCATCTGGTCACTATGGAGAAAAAGAATTCTCTGGAGGATACGTATTGGATACAAAATACAAAATTGGATACAAAAACAAATGTGTAAAGTGCTCCTCAGTTTTGGACATTTATAGCTGTGAGAACAGCCATGTTCCAGAGCATCTTAGTAGAGTTCAGGATAATATTTGAATGATTTTAAACTGGGATGCCACTTGTCTTCATCAACAGAACAGTGGATTCAACAACCCACAGAGTCACTGCAGTCCTCGGCCCTGTGGTATATTAGACTTCATAACACATTTTGACTAAATCCTAAGGAGCACTCAATAGTGGCCAGAAATTGCAGTAGGGAATCATTTGACATTTACTATTTCTACTTGGATTTGTATTTTTCTTAGAGCATGTAATGTGAAAAGCAGTTGGCTTGGCAGAAATTATCTTACCAAGTCTGTTCCCACTTCTTTCAGTTACTACATGTCACTAGATGATAAACTAGAGCTTCTGAAGGTTTGGAGAATAAGAAGTAAAGCCAAGTTTTGAGCTGAACTTCACCTGGAAGAATTTATCCAAACTTTAAGTTATCAAACATACCAAGCAGAGAACCACTGGGGACATACATGAATCGGAGCAGTGTCCTTAAGCTCACAGGTAAGTCACTCAGCTCAGCAATACAAACCACAAAACCTCTTGCAGCAAACACCTTTCTCAACAGACTGGATTTTCTGAGCATCCTTGAGTAGCTTCATGAAGAGTACAGGAGCAGAAAAAATGATTTTTAAGATTTTTTAGTAATGTAATAACATGGGCTCTTGAGCACAGTCCAAGTTGCCTCTGCTAATGCTAACAGGAAAATGGTGGCATGAACTCTGTCAGTGAAAACCCTGCAGTGCAGCTGGAAGGCACAGCCCCAGCTGTGCAGGGGGCTGAGCAGGCTCATAAAGTGAGACACTTATTATCAACCATCACTGCATTCTACTGGAGGAACATTTCAACTCCTCAGATTTGAAAACATCTCCTGGTGACAGAGGTTATAATTTTACTTTTATCTCCAAGCATTAATTGTGAAAACAGAAAGCTGATACTCTTGTTTTTCTTGCTTGTTTGCTTATTTACCTATTTTAAAGGAAAAAAAATAGGATATATTATAGGGATAAAGAAAGTACTTTGATAACTTTCTTCACTAGAGACTTCCCAGAAGATATGAACTTCATTAATTTGAGCAATACATTGTGTCTAGTTTGATGATGGGGGAATCAATAATCTGCATTGGTGGATCACATCTGAGAAGCACACAGACACTATTATAATGCTAGGTTTTCTTACTAAAAATAATTCTTCCCAGCACCCAATTGCTAGACTCCAGATTTTCCCATTCCCAGTTAACTCCTCTTCCAGCTTCTCAGAAAGTACCCTTGTTGCAAGTGTTATCTACTTATGTTCTAGTTTTCTCCATGTCTAATGTACATTAGACAAATGCAGCAGTTTTGAGAAGGTGATGAATTCCTTGAATCTTGTTTCCTCCAGTATGAAAAATCCCTCACTGCAGTGCACACAGAGTGTCTTTGAAATAACACCTTTTATTTGTGCATGTTCAAAAACATTTGAAATTGGAAAACATTAAAAATTCCAAAACACTTAGGGCTTGGAAAAGAGAAATTTTTCTGAAAGATAGACCCTAAATTTCTGGAAAAGCCATGAAGGAGCAAAGTCTGTTCCACAAATTCCTTATGAAAAGATGTTAAGTGGGAAGATAATATAATTTGCTTCAAGCAGACAACTTTTCCACTAATGATTCCTTCATATTTATTTCCAGTAACATACATACAGACATATGTGTATATACACATATAAAGTCAAGGAAAATTAATAAGCCCTATTTGTAGACATTAATGTTCAGAATTTCATCAGAGTTCAGTGCATTGGCATTTTACTCCAGTCACCAGCAGTGAAATGTCAGACATTCTAGGAAACTATCTTACCTCTGCAAAAATATATGTGGCTTTATTATTACCCTAGTTACACTGCAGCAGCGTGGCTGCTGACTGTGAACAACAAGATGATGACTGCATTAGTAAATCCATTCTGAGCCAACCCAGGGCCTGACACTGTGCTGTAATTACACATAAATGATCTCACCATTCCTCAGAAGTTTCTGTTCTTCCTGCTAACATTCTCTCCAAGTATAATCAAATATTATACTTGCTTTGTCAAAAGCATGAGAAAGAAGATTTAACAGAAGAGAATAAGATTCTGTGTGATTACATTTGGCACAAGGAGAGAAAATGGCTTTCATCCCAATAACAATCCTCCTTGCAGCGGGGATTCTCATGTCTGTGGAAATCTTTTAGCCTGGAATTTTAACAGTCATTAAGTGACTTATATCCTCACTGTCCACAGATATTCACTGGCTGTTAGCACTTTATTAAAATTGCTAGTTTCAAAGGTCTGATTTATTTCTCAGCTTCCTGCAGCCTGACAGCAGTGATGACACACTCCATGCAATGAACTCCAAGACCAACTAAGTTTACAATGTCACAGAAATACTTTACTAAAAGAACAGAAAAAGATACAAAGCACAAGAATTAAGGCTACACATTCAAGATTTTACACAGGCTTAACTCCTTCCCTCACACAAGGAATATTGATGTAGTTAAAACTCCATCAGTATGTGATGAACCCTGAGCTAACAAATAATGGGATTCCATTTTGCTTTTGCCATAGACTCTGCCTTATGCAGAAAAAGGGATTCTGTGATTAACTAAGACTGCTCAAGGAAGATTATTTTCTGTTCCTGGCATATGCAGCTCTTTGCCTCTTTTATTCAAGTACTCAAGTCTGAGAACATACTGTACTAACAAATTATAGTTTTGTTTTCATGTGAGCAATATGAAAGCATCTCTAGCCTTTTAAATAAGGAAGTCAAAACTAAAAACTATATTGGAAAGGCTTAATGTAGGGGAAAAAAACCCCACAAAAACCACAAATGAACAAACAAAAAACCAAAAAACCCACCAAAGTAAAAGGAAGTTCAAAATCATATTGAAGAGAGAAGTTTGTGCTGGTGGTAGAAGTTTGTGTCTAATGTTTTTATGAATGCCTCTGTCAAGATCAGTGATAGTAGAACCAGCCCAGAGAAAAGGTGGGATCCATATCCCTATTAAAGAGTTAGAAATTTGTATTGCTACCAGTACAGTGTGAGATCAGGTCTACTTTTGCTACACTTTCATGAAGTAGCTATGTAACTTCAGTCCAAAGGTTGTAGCATGACTGGAGAACAGCAATTTGCTGCATTTACCATTGCTGTACTGCTGTGAGACAGGCAATGATTTTGCTCCTGTTCTATAGCACATATCTAAAGGAAGACTATAAACTCAAATGAAGATAACATATTCAGATTGGTGACCTTACCTAGTCATGTCAATTTAAAAAGATCACCAAAATTACAAAGGAAGCAGAAACTCAGGAGGGAGCTTGAACCCTTGTGAATGCCTTCAAAACCCAACAGTTTCCACATGGCCTCAGATTGTGAACACCTCATTAATTTCACACATTCAACTGCCTTTCTTCTTCTAGAAATACAGCTTGTACAGAGTATCACACGTTTAAATGCTATTTAAATGTATTCATTGAAAACAAATTTAGCAATATCTAATCAATGCCACAAATCTAACACTGAAATTAATTGATCCCCTGTCAATAAGTCTCTGACACTTCCTAATTGATTTTGTAAATCGCTCTTCTGTCGAGCCTTTCTTTTCCACTGGGGAAATACAGAAGGGTAAATACTGCTTGGTACAAGAATCGCAGATGAAGGACCCACTGTACATTAGTTCATCAAGTGGCTTGGGGACATCAAGTTTAGCATTCCCAAATGCTTAAAAAATGAAAGAAATCACATATAGAATGAAGTGTAAATAAATATTTAAGTATATCTCGTTCAGCTTTGGATTGGATAAGTGATGTAACACAAGAGAGACTGTGAATATGAGCAAAAGCATGTGCCTAAAAACATTTCCCCATACCTTGCCATTTTTTCTAATTTACTGTACAGTCTTAAAGCCTGGCTTTCCTAATCAAAACATAAGATTTAATAAGAGCTGCAGCTGAACAGAACAAAATTACCGCACTCTCTAATATTGCAAACATAATTAACTTTGAATTATGTGAATTAACCATGCCTGAAAAATTATCATTCAGCTCTGAAATTAAATTCTTTCATACCATTAGATTTGTTTGTTAAGCTCAAGTAGGCAAAAGTAGTATTTAATAAAGTAATAACAATGCTCTGCTGAGAGTGTTTTTGAGATATATATGGATTTATCCAAAATAAATCATGGAAGTGTTATTATTAGTTCACTTGCAAATACTGTATAAAGCTGGATCTGCATAATAATATTATAGAAAAGTTTCTTGTCACTATAGGTTATTCTATGTCTCTTAAACTTATTTTTCTGGTTATTTCTTTACTTTGATCTGGTAATACTGTTATTTATCCATGCATGCAATGCATAGTATAAATATGTTAAACACAGCACAGAATCAACTCCTGAAGTAGTTATAATCTGAAATAGTTGGGAAACTTTTTGCTACTTCAGAGTTATTTCTAACAGTATGCTGGATGGAATTGCAGTCCCATAGGTTTTGGCTATATCATTTTTCACCCTCTACCTTCAAACTGACAGTTTGATGGCTATCATGTTCCTCCTTCTTCCTCACTAAATTAATATTTATGAGTGAGAATCTTTGCAGTGTTTTGGAAACTTGCATCTCAAAAGGATGGAACCAGGACAAACAACAGGGTAAGAATTCTAATATCTCCTAAAGGATTCTGATAAGCTCTCTAGATTTACTTACTAAGCCAAACACCAAATTAACCCAACAAGATCCTTTCACAGTAAGGATTTCCAAATTTATTCAGTACCAATATTGTAGAAAGGTGTAGATGGGCTGAAAAAGCTAACTGGTGTCATTACAAATGTAATATCTCTTCATTTTGAAGAGTTTCTGATATTAAACTCAAATTAGTAAATTTCCTATCTTGAGAGGCTTGTGACAACCTTATAGTAATCTGGCAACAAATGCTTGCAAAACAATTTCTGACAGGTACCCTTCAAAACAAACAAAAAACTAAACAAACCTAAAAATCCAAGAGGAGAAAAACAACCAAAATAAGCCCATATATCTTAATTTTTTAAAAATCTCTTCAAGTTCTTGAATTTGGTTGAATACAATGCTTGTGAGAGTCACAATGATTACCTTTCTTACCCAAGAACAGTTGAATCCCACATCCCTCTACTCCTTGTGTGATAGCCAACTCTTTTTAGCCTCTCATTTCTGACTCATCTAACTGCATCCCATTTTCTAGTAAAGGGAGACTTCCAGGAGAGAGTCTGTCTGGAGTTGAATTTTTCCTAGTTATGAGAGTGTGGATAAACTCTTTTTAGGATCTTTTCTTCACTAGCTGGCACTAAAGGGACAAGCACTGGATGCTTTCTTCATCAGTGATACGTTCTGAAGGAAATGGAAAAGCATTCTTTGCACATTGATACTGCTTCAAAGCATAGGAGGGAGTTAAACCCTCCTGTGGACCCCACAGAGTATCCCAGAGTGTACTTCCATGAGAACCTTCGTAATTTGTATCTGTAATCTGTATCTTCGTATCTGTTGAGTTGGGCAACCCACAGCTAAAGCACCTTCTGTTACAGTACTTTGTGCAGCTCCATTACAGTTTTGACACCATTTGATGCACTTTTCCAAGCATTACGTAGAAGGGCTGTTTTGATGGGGAAATGAAATGAAATGAAATGAATGAAAGCTGTCCGTGCCTTTCATTTAAGGCTTTTGGCTCTGTGATTCTTTTTTTCAGGGTGCAGTAATGAGCAGGGAAATCCACTGTTCAGCTCAACAGTGGAAGAGCTATGCTTTTTCTACATGTTTTTACCTCCACCTAACCATGTGAAAGTTTTTCAGATTTTTCTTTCAATTCTTGTCTGATAGATAATTGCTTCCTGAGGAAGCTGCCTTAATCAAGCAGGAGTCAAGAGAAAGAAAGAGGGGAGTAACTTTTGCCTATGATCATCCCAAAAAAAAATCAACAAGTGTTCTTTTGAAAAAGCTGACCAGCCAAAAACCCTTAAGAAGTTTTTTTTTTTGTTTGTTTGTTTGTTTGTTTTTTTTTTTTTTTGTTGCTGTTGTTGTTTTGGTTTTTTTTCTCTATACTGCTTCAAAACATAATGTGAGTTATTTAAATTCTGTATGTGACTTGCTAAAAGATTCCAGAGACAAGGGAAGCAGGTAAATTGTCTTTAATGTTTCTTCATAATCAATCTGGAAATAGAAACATTTAATTCTGAGATGCGTGACAGCAGAATGACCTATTCCAGACATGCAGATTTCTGCTTTCAGCATTTATTGTGTTGGTTAAAGCAAGAAATATTCACCAATGTTCTACATGATGGAATATATCAATCATAAATGATTGGAATGAAGTATCATGGATGTAACTATTTCAGTGTGTTCAATGTCTGCTTATTTAGCAGATAATGATGTTGTCTTAAAAGTTTTATACTTTTTGGTTCTTCCTGAAGTTAAGAAAAATCTATTTTCACAAGAACGTTTAGGGAAAATAATATGCAACTTGCTACTGTTGGTTCTTCAATTAAAAGTGACCTACACCAACACTCCCACTCCCATTCAAATTAAAAGAATAATTTAAATTTTTTTGCTAGAATGAAAGGTAGGGAAGTCTAATTTGTAGTGATCATCAGATAACACAGGAGGACACCAATTTCAGTGGACTAAGTTAGATTGCTCAAAACAGGTTCTGAGCATGATAGCACAAAAGTGATTTGATTGAGTCTATGCATATGGAGACCACCAGAGATATGTTGGCAAAGACAGATAACATAATGGCTTGAAATAGATCAGTGGATTAAAGTTAACTGATATAATCTTGTGCCTCAGGTAAGAAAGAGAAGAAGTTGAATGTCTTGTTGCAGAAACACTTGTTAGTGTGTATGCTGAAGGATCACACAACAAAGGAGTTGTGTCAGAGCACAGTGGTCAACGGAGAAGTATTTCCAAACTTCTATATAGGACATTCCCTAACTTATTCAGAAGCTGTCTTTCTAAAAAGTTAATTACTAAACTATATTAAACTGTAATGTAAATTCACATAATGATGTGATCACTGATGTAATATCTTACTAATAACTAGAGATATATTTGTAGGATGAATATAGAAATGGCGTGTGGAGGTTTCTTACTGAGTAAAACACGAATATCCATTTTCTTTTTTTCCCCTCTCATTTTATGTGCTATAAAAATTTTTCCTCCAGCTGGCTAAAGTCCACACTTTTGTAAAGGTCTTTATAAAGACTATAGAGTCCCTGAGCTTTTATATTCAGAAAAAAAAGTTTCAAAATCCTTGCAAAACTTGTTTTGCCTAAAGCTGCCTGCAGTCTTTATTAAATTTATTCTTTGGTACAGAACAGTCAAAAAATAGAATGCATACCTTGCCTTGCTTTTCTGATTTTTCTTTTTCCTTTCATAATGCTTATGAAAAGCTAAAATAGCAGTGAGTGTGGAGATTCTACTAGAAATTCCCTATCCAATCTCAAGGACTTGTAACTTTGTCAGACAAGTATCAAGGAATTTAAATTTAATTAATTGTTCACAAGGCAGCATTTTTTATCTTTGGATCTTTTTTCCCCTTCAAATTACTTATAAAGAAGAGGTCATGAGAAACTTCAATTCTCCTTAAATCTTTTTGTGGTAAAATCACCAGCAGTTCTTGTGTAGGATAGAAAATTCATATACTTTGTTTTGAGACCTTGGTGTAGAAGTCTGAAAGGCAGGGAGACAGGGTCTCCTGGGTCTTCAGAACAGTGGGTGCTTCCCTAGCACAAAATTTATTTCCAGTCTTCTGAAACAGAGATCTCAACTGGGGCAGTTCACAGGCAAGTCAGAGTTCATTATCACCCCCGTTTGGGAGTGGGAATGGACTGGGTTGCTTTCTCAGCTCCTTTCCAACCTAAATGATTATGATTCTGTGTCTATGATTCAGACACTGTCACTTAACAAAAATAGCTGTGTCTGCCAGCAAATTTCAGACCCATATTTAGAGACAGTATCTTATTTAGATGCCAAATTTCCACAAATAATTTTGCCTACTATTTTATGAGTTATAAGAGGCTATAAAGGAAGTAAATGATAAGAAAAGCTCAAAATGACAGATTCACTACTACACCTGTATTTCACCCAAAGCTCAAAAGCATAATCCAGTGCAGCTAACTTAGGTACTGTAATTATGTATTTAGTGGACCTCTAGGAGATGTTGAGTTACCTCTCACTCCTTTGAGACTGTGAAGAAACATCTACAGATATTAAAATCTCAAGTAGATGGAGTCAGTTAACTTGGGTCTTTTGTGTCTGCTTTCTCTGAAGAGTTTCACAGTTAAAGAACTTTTCTAGGAAGCTAGGGCCTGAAGTTTTGTTCTTCCTGAGGAGAAGTCAGACTACTTTTTGCAACCTAGATTTTGCAGTAATCTGCTCTGTGCACCATAATGGTACATATTGAGTGAAAGAAATCTTGAGGGAAAATAATTATTCTTTTTCTTTCTTCTCAAACTAAGAGCAGACAAAATTAAACCCTGCTTTGACTCACCTATATCCCAGGCATAATTTAAAAATCAGGTAAGAAATAAGGCATAAGAACTGGAAAAAGCAGACAAAAAGGAGGAGATGGGGGAGTAGAAGGGGACAGAGGTCATCAACTTCACTTGGGAAAGATTGGTAAAGAATAGATGAAAACAATTTTTGAAAGCTAATTTTGATAAAACTGGAGGACTATTACATATAGTATATCAAAGACCAAATTTTTAAACATAAAAAAGTTGTAAAAAATTTATCAGGATCAGAAAAATTATTAGCAAAATTACAAATAATTAAAAAATTTCTGATGAAAACATTCAGAGTCATGCATAAGTGCTAGAGAATTTTCTTTTTCTCACTTAAAGTGATTTACCTGAAAGCTTTCAGTCAGCGGTAAAGAAGATCTTGTAATTAATGACATGCAAGTCTTGCTAGGCACACATGAGTTCAACTTGCATCCCACTGCTGAATGGCATTTTTGGAATATTTTCCTAGTTATATTCAGAGCAAAGCAGTTGACACAAATGCTCAGATCAGAGTGCATTGACACAAATAAAGCAGTAGCAAATTGGAGCTAATAGTCTATTAAACAGCAGCTAAACCCCAGCCAAGACAAATTTTGAGTATTCTGCTCTGAATAGAGCCTGTCACACATTTCTGGATTTTTGTTCAATGATGGTTTATTTTTAAATGAGCTTTCAAATAGTAGTGAGGTCTATATATGTCAGACCAAAAAACAGAACAAAACACCATGTGCGTGTGCATGTTAATGAACTATAATTACATAATTATTATTATTATGCAAAACAGAAAAGCAGATGTCTTTTTTTTTCTCAATTTAGAAGAAAGCATTTCTAAAAGCATCTAAGCTAACCTTGTGCAAAATGGATAGAGGGCACCCCATATATCACTTCTGCATGGTCATTAAGGACTGCTCTGCAACATGACATCAGGATTTTTCTTAAGGTAAGAAAAATAATACCCTTGAATTCAGGAGGACTTACCTAACCCTACCCTGCTATAAAGTCTCAAATACCAACGTGCAGAGAGAAACAGTTTAAAATTGACACAGGAAGTTCACAATAAACAAATCACAAATGCTGTTGAAGAAGCTCAAAAAATGCTGTAAAGCTTAAGAAAAACTGCAATGGCATATACCTTATCCCATTTCCTACCACAAGGAGCAAGAAAACACATTGATGGAAAGAGCAGAAGAACTGAACATGGACTGAATTTTAGTGCTGACATAACTTTCCCCTTTCTGGAAATAAAGTGCTTAGGAACTACTGACAGAAGATTTTTCTCTTCTGAAGAAGTTTATTTCTCTTCTGAAGAAGTTTCTTGTTTCTAAGAACTCCTTAAACTTTCCTTCAGTCATGTTGTAACTAGGGTGCCACCTAAAGACCTTTATGTTTATACATCAATGTGTGACTTCAAACAAGCTTTGGTGATACAACAATTTATTTTTATTTTATGGAAGACCTTACTTTTCCTTTTCTTACTTGTAAAGTTTGTTAAAATTCCATTTTCAATATTGTTATCACCGTACAAATCAGGCCTTCAACACCATGTCCCTCTTCTGTTTGTGACATTCCCACTCCACCTCCTCCTAGTTCTCAAAACAAGACATTAGTCCTTCCTCCTCTCTTCCCTCCCTACCATCAGTTTGTGTGACTTACAGTCTGCCCTAGGTCCCAAAATCACACTTAGTGATGCCTTAGTGGTGGTGGCTGCAGCACACGTCTTGCACCTGCAAACCCAAAGGGGATGGTGCTCTTTGCACTGAGGATCTGCTGCACACTTCATGCTAATTACTTCATTGTGATGGATTAACTGGTACCACAAAGCTCCATTCTGGGTGGAATGAAGAACAACTGTGACAACTTGCACCTTGTTAAGTTAAAGAAATTCCATGCATGTGTAGAAAGAAAGCAAGTTCAGTAGAGCTTCTTTACCTCTGGAAGTCAAGGTTGCCCAGATTCATTATTGCTCTGCTGCCAGTAGCTGTCAACACTGGCAAAACCATCATCACTTCTTGAGCTAGTTCACAGGGTGGAGAGCCATTGAGAATCAGGTCTCAGCTTTACTTATGTCCTCCTTACCTGCACTGGAGTTTACTTTCTGTTGTAGGTACAAGTAGGAAGGAATGTTTGTTTTCTACATTAAAAAATCAGTGTGCTTTACTCAGTTTTTAGAATCAAATTATAGTTTTCTTTTTTTTTTTTTTAGTGTAGTCATTCAATTTCTGCATGACACCATCCTGATGCTGATCTTAAGCTCTGTATCTGTTGCTTTCACACTCTAATTGTTCCCTCACGTTATTACCCTATCCAATTGTTTCTATCCATTGCTTATTCCCCAAATATGTGCTCTTCCCCCCTCCTGTTCCCCAAACTGATGGGGTTGTTTGTTTGTTTGTTTGTTTGTTTGTTTTGTCTGGGTGTTTTCTTGAATTTAAACAAAAATTTATCAGGGAATACCTGACTCAGGAAATTAAACTCTTGCAAAATTATTAGCAGCTTGATCTTGAATACTAAGTCTTCTTAAGTAACCTTAAACATAGAAAACCCTGCCTTTAGTGCATAACTGATGTCCCATTTCCCTTATCACCTATTGGAGAATTTAGAGGGCTGGGGTTTTTTGCCTTAAATCTATCTCAGACTTGCAATACAAGTAAATAAATAACCCAGGACCACAGCTCCTGTAAACCCAAAATATCTCAGTGATGGTAGTGTAGCTGTTTCCATTATTATAAAGTGAGATCCACATCACTGTTTTTCCAATTGTTCTATAGACCTGAGAGATTAAATTAGAAGAATCTACATTGTTCTGAGGCTGCCATTTCAATGTTCTCTCTCCATTTATTATATTGAAGTGTCCTAGTGAGTTTATTTGCTGATCATTTCAACTGTAAATAAGTAGAGATTTCCCAGAGGGCCTACTCACAGAGTATTTAAAACATGAAATGCATTACTTGTCCTATCCATATTGCACTGTCTCATCTAATAAAGAAAAAATCCAGTATCAAAAATTTTTCTCATTTTGTAACAATCTGGAGTATACTACCTATTACAAAACATGAAGATTCTTTTTTCCTCCAAAAATACTTATAACTGAAGGAAGACCATAAATTCACAAAGAAAGGCTTAGGAAATGCATGTTTATCTCAAAAATAAGTATGTCAATAAAAACACTGGTTTGAAATTTGAATAATGGTAAGGTAACAAAGCAGGGACAGGAGGTTCCTCTTCTGTCACCTGAAACCAGAACTTATTTCGCTGGCTTTTAAGAACCATTATATCTTCAGAAATGTAACTAGAAGAGAGTGCTCAAGGGAGAGCTGTCTGTTCTTTAGCACTTTAGGATTACATTTCAGATGAAAAGTTTTAAAAATCACTTTGTAAGTGTGACAAGTTCCATGATACAATTAGTTACATATTAAAATTCTCCTTTTGAAATAATTATGGCCCCTTGATTCCTCAATGCTTCAAACTTGCAACATAAGTTTATGTGGGAAAAAAACCCCAAAACTACATCTGTTAAGTCTTTAAAATATGTATTTCATATGTGAGCAATATTTAGCTGGAATGATTCTTTTGGCAAATCCTACTCCTTCCTGCTTTTTAATCTCTCATAAGTATGTCTCCATGTGTTTGGAATGAAAAAACTATGCAAGTAGGAAGAAAATGGACATCCTAGCTTGCTTTTTAAAAATAATTTTTTATTTGTCAACAAGTAAATGTCAGACTCCAGATGACTGGGCTAATATTTATGCATATTTCACAACCTAGAAAGTTGTGATCTCAAAGTATTTCCTTGATTTTTGAAATAAAGGTCAAGCCTAGATTAACATAATGATTCACTCATGCCAAAATTCTAAAAGTGTTCTTCATGTCTTGTTTATTTTTCCCCTGATTAACACATAAAACAAGTAATTTCTTTTTCAAGTTTAGACTAAATTTAAAAAGTTAATTGGCCTGTTGTCTAAGCTATCAGTTGCATTAGAAGAAAAAACTCTATACCCTTAGTAAGGATACAGTCACATTTTAACTGTAAACCATGTGTTGGGGTATGTTTTTCACTTAAATGTCTTCTTACAGCTGCGATTGATTTTTGAACCAGAAGGGACCATTTCTTAATGAGAAATTACTGCACTCAGTTACATTCAGTCCAGACCCATAAACATTTGTTGTCAATTTTGATACTGTAAGACACCTTGCTTAGCTTCCAGCTGCCACTCCAGGGGTTCCTGGTTCTCACAGCAGACCTACATGGCCTCTGCTGGTCTCCAGTTTCCTGGAGTGTTTGCAGTGGCTCTGTCTCTATTTATAGAATCATAGAAACATAGAGTGGTTGTGGTTGGAAGGGACCTTGAAGATTACCTAGTTTTGGGGACACTTTCCACAAGACCAGGTTGCTCAAACAGGCTCTGAATCAAGATTCTCAACGGGGAGGGTACGAACCCACTGTAAGTTACCTCAGTGTCACAGAGAATGTGCTCACACAGCTAATTAGCAACAGCCTTTGCCTTTCACCTCCCTTGCTTTAAACTCATCAGGTGAGAGATTATGGCAGATTCTCTATTATAGCTTCTGCTTTTTATGTTCTCCCCAAACAGTAATTTCTACTATTATCTCCGTGGACATATTAACCCAGATTCTTAAAAGGTGTTTTGGACAATGATTAAAAATATCTAGTAATCTAAGTTTAGGTGAAGAGTACTGAACACACAATTACAAATAATAGTGCATCAGAGATTTTGAAGATTGCACTTCTCAGTAGTTTTCATGCACACTATTAATATTTCCAAATTTTTGCTGATTTATTAACTATTGTCCCACAGTGAAGTAATATTTTGACTGTGTGATCTACACTGTTGTTGAGGTATCTGCCCAAGCAATAAGATAGATTTTTTATGACACACAAAATTTGGAGGATTTTTTTAATGTGAAACTTCTGCCTTAGCTGTTCCAGCAGGAAATTCTTTTATCAACATTTTCCAGTTTTTGCTTTGATTTGCTGTTGTTGTTGGGGTGTTAAGTTGGTTTTTTTTTTTCTTTTCTAATCTTAGCTTTCTGTCTTACCAAGTTTCTAATCTCTGACAGTATTTTAGTTTCTATTCCATGACTAATTAATTTTTCATTCACCTCAATAACCATGAAATTTGGATCACATTCTGTTAAAAAGTGTCTAATTCTACAACAAGCCCCATTAACTTATGTGAGATCATCTGCAAAGCAATTTTAATATTCAAAATAAATAAGGAGGGCAAAATACATCTTAAATATATATCGGACACATGATATGGTCATTTTACTGTAGGGCAGCAGATTTACAGTTTCAAATTCAGAACTCCCAAATTTTCCATCACATCTATCCAGTTTTAATGTTACTTTGGAGAGGACAAATTGTGAGAGAAAAGTGGAAAATTTAATATTCAATCTGTGATTTCCCTCATTTGACAAGGTAATATATAAAAATATAATAAATAAATAAATTTTGAAAATATGCCTGTACACTGAAGTTTATATAAAGAAGTGCTATAACTACCTATCTAATGACATATGAATCTAATAAGTCCTATCTATAAATTATTATTACACTCAATAAAATTATTATTAAACCTTACTAATGAGCTTTTTGCTGACAGTGCTCAGCATACTGACAAGAGTAATGTAGTTCTTCAGTAACAAAGCAGAGATTTAAAGGAAATGAAATTCTTAAAATTCCAGGTAAGCCTCAAATTTCTTCTTTTATGGAAAGGAAAAATGCATTTGTGTCTGATGTACTGCAAAAATAATACGATCACTTGCAAGTACTTGAGAAAAATACAGCACAACAACAGTCAAAAAAGTGAATTGCTTTGCCTTCTGCAAATTCATTTCTTGCAAATACTGGTAAGGTTTAATTTCTCCACCACTACTTCTTTTGTCAGGAAATCAGGAACAGAAAATATGTATAAGTCTGTTGTCTGATCTCTCTGCCACTGCTGCAAGTGTAAAAAGGAGCTGGGTCCAGAATTAAGTCCCACTTGTTGGCAGCTAACTGAAGTTAAGAAATCTATGGAGAGATGCCATAGTACATACAAAATGTGAATGTTACCCTCTTGAAATGCCAGTCTGTTTGGCAACACTCATTTCTATTCTTTTGTATTTCCAGTCATGAGACATATTTCCATCTAAACAAAACCGTGTGAGATTAGACAAAAAATAACACATTACTAAATGACATATTTGCAAGGATCTTGGGTTTTTTTCCCGGAACTACATGAGCAACACTGATTGCCATGTCTATTAACTGAACAAATACCAGCAGATTCAGATTGCTTAAACTTTATTTACATCCCAGTATGCATGCAGTTAATTTTACTCTCTGGGGAAATCACTCATCTCTTTGATGCTCTGATCCAGAGTGGATCCTGCAGTGAGCTGCTCTTACGACCTTGTCAGGCTTTTCTTTAATGAAACTTATTTTTTCACTCCCAAAAGATACCACCAATGACCATGGAGATATCTTTGAATCATCCAAATAGTAAACTTTTAGATGTGAAGGTTTAAGTAGAATTTAGTCTGTGTGAACTTGACTATTGCAGTGGCCACAAATACAAGACCTGTTAAGGATAATAATATCAAGCAAAAAAATGTCTTCTATAGTTTCCTAAACAAAACCTGCAAGATAAAGTATTAACTTGTTCTGTAAAAACATTGTCAAGACTCAATTAAATATGTATACTTTTAAAGTAAAATATATTTTTAATATATATAATATATTTATAAATACAACTATAATTTATACTTATTTATATTTATAAAGTTCAATCAAAGAAACTAAAACTGACAAAAAAGAAACAAATAAACAAGTGATTTGGCTGATAACAACAGTCTGGTTAGAAATTTGAGCTGATTTTAAGGGGGTAAAATCATCTGTAAGTCCAGATGTCATCCTAAAAATGAGGAAAGGAATAATTTTTCCCTTGCTCTGGGGACACAGCAACAAATTCAACTTTAAAATTACATTTGTAGCTAAAAGATGCAAGGATACACTAAATTTTTATCAGCACCTTTTCTTCCCAAACTTGCCCCTTTCTTTCCGTTTTTCTTGGATATACCACATCATTGCCCAACTATACCTGACTGAAATGTGAAGAAGGAGAAAGCAATCTTTCCTAGTACTTGTAAAAGAAGGTGATACACATGAACATCAGGCATATGTCCCCACAAAGTGGATAGAGATCCCCCAGGCAGCTGAGATGACACTGGCATCAGAATGCAAATACATATTAGACATGGTAATCTATATGATGTTCATCACAGGACATGGATATTTGAGGACAGAGCTAAAACCCGTTGTCTGTCTAACCCACTTTTTCACAGACCAAAGATGTTTTCCCTGGTACTTTCTTCACTAAGAAGCTAACTTCTGTAAATGCCTAATGTATTTCGTAAAAAAATTTTAAGTTTTATGCAGTCCTAAAATGACACACAACAACTTCCAACCTTCAGGGTGGAAACACAAGTTTCTGTTTCTATCTGGCTTCTATTCTTGTTCATATTTTTTTTCCTCTCAAAATTTAATTCAAATACTATCCAGATTTTTAAATGTTTTCTCTGAGAGTAATGGTGTAATTAATACAAAAATTTTCAGTGCCGACTCACTGATATCTGTGTACTCTCCTAATAATCAATAGAATTATGTTGCTATTTATAGGAAATGTCTGGATTTTCATTTGTCTGGGGGAAGAGTGAAATATGGGCTTTTTTTGTACCTTTTACAATAACTTCCACAACTCTTTACATAGTACATCCATTCTTCTCTTTTACTCAAGCAGAAAGGCTTTTTCCCAAGAAAATGTGTGTACTGTGCACAAAAATAGAAGGACTAAAGGTGTAAGCTACAGGAGGAGTCTTTCTTCCTTTGCCTTGAAGTTTGATGTTTCACCATTGCTCAGCTCCTATCCCTTTTCTGGGGTACAGAAACAAGATTGACAGCTACCACTAAAGGTCATTTATCTGTGTTCCATTTTTCCTCTTTTACAGAATGATATGTTTTTTCTGATTATAGCATTTTTCCAATTAGGTCCTATAACTGCAGACTTAATAGAAGTCTGAGCCAAAAAAAAAAAAAAAAAGGTGTATTAGTGTAAGGCTGGTTGTCCAGGAGATTGGAAGTAAAAATTCTTGTGTTTGTACAATGTAATTAAATGCCATGTCCTAAGTTTAACTTTTAAAAAATAAAATTGTGGTGCCTTGTGATAAGTAACAGTGTTTGATGTGCCTCAAATAACTTGTTTTAACTGATGACTATATCACAACCTGTAGGACAACATGACACCACTGAACCAAAGCATAGTTTGTGACAAAGAATTTTGTCAAAAACTCACAGAGATGTATATACACACAATGGCATGGCTTACAAGTTTCATACAAATTTGAAATATTCAAAGATGTTGCAAAGAAGCAAATGCTAGGGGAGTCTTCTGGGATTCTCCTCCATGGCAGTAGAAGACAGGCAATCAAAACAGTCTGATTTATACGTGTCATTTTTATGCAGAGCATATCTTCCTTCTATGGGGATTGACTTCACAATTCAAATGTTATTGCCTTAATTGGAGGATTTAAGAAACCAAAACAATAAAAAGAGTAGTAAGAAAATGAATAAAAACTGAGAGGTACAAATTAGACATAAAATCCACTAAGTCTCATACCAATATGTCACAGACACAAGGAAAAAAAATTCATTCTCTTATTACACAAAATATAGAATAATCTTGCAGTATCTAATATAACTGACACTACTGGGAATTGTTAAGCTGTATTTAAGGACAATAAAACTCTGTCAAAAAAAGGTATTATTTTCTACAGTATGGTTAACTCAGGAAAATGTGACAATTAATGTTTACAGATCCACATGTAAATGGATGAAGTATGGATGAAACTGCCAGCTAAAAGCAGAAAATTATGTCTGGAGAGAAGTTACCTCCCAAAGGGAACTTTAGTCCAGGGACACCTAAAGGGAGGGTGTCGAGAAGTTGGATCCAGGCTCTGCTCCATGGTCCCAAACAACAGGACAAGAGGCAATGGGCAGAAACTGATGCACAGGAAGCTCCATCTGATTTTAAAGAAGAATTTTACTGTGCAGCGACTGAGCACTGGAACAGGTTGCTCAGCAAAGTTGTGGAGTCTCCCTTACTGAAGATCTTCAAGAACTTTCTGGACACAATTCTGTGCCTAGTGCTCTAGGCTGACCCTGTTTGAGCAGAGAGGTTGGACCAGATGACTCACAGTGGTCACTTCCAGCCTTACCCATTCTGTGCTTCTGTGATATATATTAGGCATTTCACGCTGCCACCATCATGCAAGAACTTTCAAAATGGGATAAAACATAATTTCTTAACTAAAAATGGAAGTAGAAACCTGTATAAATATTCATCTGCCTTCCAGTGGACAGAATTAGCAGAATGGTCAATCTGAAAATCATTATTAAAGAATGAAACTTGAAATACCTGTTTTGAAAAAACCTAAGCTGATGTAATTTCTTTATTAAAATTTTTTCTCACACAGGTAGTAGCTAAATGTTAATTACATGTCGTTTTGATAAATAAAGTATAAAGATGCACATCTTCAACATGGCACAAGTGGTTCCTGTCTGGATAGCCTCTTGCAAGCAATTTCAAGTCATTTATCATGACATGATGTATTAGAGAAAGGTCTTCTATAGTCCAGTATATTCATTGCTATGCACCATCTAGTTTTCTTCAGTAACCTCAAAAAAAAAAAAAAAAAGTCAATACTGCCCAAGTATGCAAAATGTGGCACATTTTAATGGGTGCATGAACTAAGAGCAAGCAAATAACATAATTTGGTTGATCACATCTAGAGACAAAGTAGGATATTTCTTAGATAACTCATGCTGAAAATAGGTTCATTGCAGCAGTGGAGGTTAGTTATAGCTTGTTTGAATGCTTTGCCTTAAATGTAGCAGCAGTGGGCAAGGGGGGCACATGAGGTGAAAGTTCAGTGATCACAGGCAATGCAGGATTTCCATACAAGGTCCTGGCCAGATCTAGACAGATAAGTGATGGGTGGCTGAGGGAGCAGCTGAAAAGCAAAGCTTAACTCCTCAGTTCCTTGTGACTTTAAGACTAAATGAGATCAAGCAGATTACTTAATATGAGAGAAATCAGGGATTTTGTATGGTATTTAAATATGGTCAATAACACCTTCTTCAGTTTAGTAAAGCAGACATAGGGACATAAAATAGAAGGGAAATAAATTCCAAGCAAAAATGCATTCATGTATTTTCCCTCTCCCAGAAGCATGAGACCATCTGCACATTTTAGCTAGTTTTGCAATGAGTTCTCCATCACTTGAAATTTTAAGACCAGAAGTGTCTATTTTACTTTGAATTCCATTTCTCTTAATAATGGAATTTATTTTTATGGACATCTTAACATCTGTTTTATTGAGAAGGAAAAGAGATGACTGTAGTGGTGCCTCTTGACTTTTAGAGTGAAAAACATTTTAAAATCATATTAGGCTGCATTAAGCATGTCTAGGAAGATTTTTGAAAACACCCAGATAAAACAGACCACGGTAACAAAAATATGAAAACCACTCTTCTGAAAAGTCTTCTCAAGAAAGATATTGATTACTGCCTTGTCATCCTCCCAGCAAGGAGAAAGGGGGTGCTTAATAGGTAGCACTTCCCAATATCCTCAGAAATAAATTTGTGCTTTTGTGTGCACTCTCCACTTCAAAACTTCAGAAAGCAAGAAGATAAAATTACTTAGTATTTCTGATTTGACATCCAGAATCCCAAAGAATCACTGAAATAATTGAATTGGCTTTTTTTTTACTTCTGTATGACTATATTTGAGAAATTGTATAGGTAAGGTACCTTTGAATTGTATTCAGTGACAAGATGGATTACCAGAAATTATAATAAAAAATTTATTTCATGTTAAAAAAGAATTTCCATTACTTTGAAAGACTATTCTTATAAGTACAAGGAAAATGGGTGTGTTTTCAATTATGTGCATTAATTTTTTATTCATATTATTTCAGTGTAATTTGCATTTACAAAAAATTCTATATAAGAAAACTATTTCAACTTTAAAAATGTTTAATAACTTCTTAAAACAATGCTGTTTTGGTTTTAATTTGTCTTGGAGACACTTCAATATTCATGGTTTGGATTTGACTGAAAGGCTTGATGTGATTTAATGGTTTGTTTGGGTTCCCCACCCCAGAATCGCTCAGGACTATTCTAACTATTACAATCTGAACTCTGAATGAAAAAATACATTAGATACGTCTGGCTTTATTTTCACCTCTAACCTGCTTGAAATAAAACTGCTCTTTCAACAAGTAAAAGTGACGAGATCCGTTGCTGTGTTGTTTTTAAAATCACTGCCTCTGACCTCTGAAGCACAAACATTCCAGAGAAAGAAAAATGACATCATTTTAGCAATAGAATTATTTTTATATCTTTCTCTAAAAATATGTTAGGTGATAAAATCACATCACTCTTTTGCATGAGTAATTCACAACCTGTTACAGAAGATGGAAAATGCCCTCTAAGAGTAGGATTACACACTAACTAAAATTAATACACTATTCCAAGAAAAAGAAAAAAAACAAAACCTTGCAAGAGTGGAAATTGAATTTAAAATACAGATAATGAAATGTAGCAAGACATCAAAAATTAAGGTCTTTTGCAGTCCTTGCTTCAGTTGGATGTACTTTTTAAATAAGTCTTAGAAAGGCCAGACTTTGAGAGAGTTGTAAATGAGGAATGAAGGCTACTGGAGTGGGTGGATGAAGAAACAAAGCAGCACTGTGCAGTTCAGTCAATCAGAATGCACTTAACACGGAAATTTGCTTAATTGAGATGTGTCCCAAGAAAGCAATTTAAGACTAATGATACCTAATAGCAATGACTGCTGTTTAATAGGGATGGTAATTCTGCTTAATAGGGCTACCATCAGGTAATTATGTCCAGGTCTAAACTGCTGACTTCTGTTGGCAAAGGCGTCACCTGTCAGGCATCCAGAGATGTGATCCTTGATCAACAACTACAAGAAAGCTTAGACACCAAATACAAACTTTGCTATTGTAAATTTGGGGTTTATAGGATGTCCCACGTTGATCAATAAGAAGATGTTGCCCTGTTGGCCTGCTGATTTGAAAACAATTTTTTAAAGTTTTTAAAAGACTTTTAAATCTTTAATTTCTTTTATGCATGTTTCAGCTTAAATACTACGGTCTTTCTCTGTTTATCTCTGAACACATTAGCTGAATACCCAGCTTATAAGTTGGATTTATGCACATAACATGTAAGGATATGAACCTTTGTCCACACTTAGAGCAAAAATCTCTTTCAGAATAAAAGCACTCCAAAATTTTACTGCAAATTTGTTCTGGCGTTTCGTTTGTTTTTTTGGGTTTTTTTT
>VZRH01001282.1:702650-725817 GCA_013397555.1 Urocynchramus pylzowi | reverse complement strand
TTTTTTTTTTTGTTTGATTGAAGTTTTTTTTGTTTGTTTGGAGTTTTTTGGGAGGGTTCTACTTGCTTGTTAGTTTTGGTTTTTGGGTTTTTGTTGGGGTTTTTTTGTTTGTTTTGTTTTGGTATTTTGTTTGCTTTGTTTTCTTTAAGTTTTGTGTGGTTTTTTTCTGTTCTAAAATTACTCCACACTGGAAATGGCTTTTAATTCACTTGTTCAAATCACTGATGCTTTGGAGCAAAGGTTGCTTAAGCTGGAGCATCCAAATTCTGTGCCTTACACTCAAAGAACAATTGAATGATAGTATGGCAGTCTTGCTGCAGCCTCCTGGAGAGAGCATTAGGCATGAGGATCCTTCCAATGCAGGATACAGTTACTCTGCCACTGTGTCCTCCTTAATAAAGTCTGCTGTAATTTATCCTAGCTCATACACATGCTCCTTGGGTGTCATTACCTACAAAAGAGCTACCCTTTGCTAAGGCAACATGACCTTCATAAACTCCACTTTTGTTCTGTGTTCCTGCACCTGCCAGTGTTCATCAGCCTCCCAGGATGAGACATCAACAGAGAGCAGGAAGCAGCAGCTCTGTGCCTAATACCCACCAAGCAACATCTTTGCAACAGTGAACTCCTGAAAACATGAAAAACAGTGAACTCCTCAAAACTAGCAATGAGAAATACAGGGAGAAATCTGTAAAACTTGACAAATATTCTCTCTTTTCCTTGAGGTCACTGTAATCCAAAAACTTTTGGGAGTATTTCACTTAAATACAGTCTCCTCTGAGGTAGGTATAATTTGTCTAAGAGAGAGAGAAAAGGTAGAAGGGTGGCTAGGGGAATGCAGTCTTCTAGCAAGTTATATTATTATAGAGAAGGACAAACAGGTATAATTCATGACCTCAGGCACCAAAGAGTCACAAGAGGACCATGGAAGAAAATAGTTTGACAGTCTGTGAAACACTGACACGGGAAAATGGAGTGGACAACTGACAATTTATATAGCAAATTTAGACATTCACACTAATCAATCTGTACTCAAAGAGGCTATCACTTATACAGGCCTATGAAGAAACTCTATTAGGATATATTTCAATCTTTGCATTGTTGGCAAATTGTTCACACAGTAACTGCTTCTAGTATTTATGCTTTTATAAGTAGGAACACTGTACTGTCTCTCTAATTGAATTATATCCAGAGTAATGTTCTAGAGATACTCTTACAGTACTTTTCAATATAGCTTTTCAAATCCTTTAAATTAGATGTATACAAACAAATATTTATATGTCAATACTTATGTGTATATGTGCGTGTATTTTGTATGAATTATGTGCTCTTGAAAGATCCGTCAAAAAAAAAGGAGGAAAAAATAGAAAAAAAGATCAATGGAAGGATCACAAACTACATATATGTCAAGAACTGCTCAGTGGTTTTCTTCCAGCCTTGGCCAGAGTACCACACATCTCTCATTACACAACTATTTCATCAGCTGTGGTGTGTTGACAAGTAGCTGGACAACACCTGGAAATGCTGCCTCTTCCTTGTCAATGAGAGAAGCTCGCTGCTAGTAAGGGTCTTTCAATCGGTGAATTTAAAAGAACATATCTGTAATCTCCTAATCCAAAATATATTTTTTAAAGTGATCAAATTTTGGAGCAGAGAGGTATTGCTTATTTTGTTACAGCAAAGCTGCTAAATGAACCCTTGCTATTACTGAGGAGAAAAAGATAAATGTTCTTCCTATCTACAAAGGAACAGAAACACTGCTGCTGCTGTTTTCCCAATTACACTTTGGGCCCTGTGGCCTGCCATGGATATGACCTCAGCTGAGACTCTGTTGACACTTCATATTCACTTCTCTTACAGAAGAAAAGAAGAATTTTCCACATTACTGGTGGTAGAAGTTTTACACTCAGGAGCCAGCACTATTGTGTATAACACAGTGTGAAAAATAAGAAATTATGTTTTACATAAATTGTTGGAGACAGAGAATGATGAGAAAGTCTAGAGAAATTTCAGACAGGAAAAGGAAAATTGAAAAAGGATGGGTGTCCTATTTCCAAGCTATTTATAAATTTATTCTGTGCACATAGATAAATAAGTAGTCATTAAAAATTATAGAGGTTTCTATTGCTCAGGGAACAAGAAAAAAAATCTAAATAAACAAGATTTAGAAAAGCTCCCTCCATGTTCTAGATATAACATCTGTTATCTAATGCCTTTTCATAAGAGACACATTTATTAAACAAATCATATAATATTTTTTAATATGTTAAAAAAGAAATCTTCCATTGTCCATCTGACATTTTACTGGTATGCTTTAAAGTTATATTCCTCTAATAACCACATTCTAGAATTGTTTGCAGAGTGCCTTGCCCTGGAAGAGACAGAAGAGACTTCTAGTTCCCAGCTCCCAATGTGCTGTCCACAGCAAGCATCTCCAGTGAGCAGCATCTCCAGGTCATGCACCTCAAGGTCAGATATTAGTGGAAGAGATGTCATCACCAGCACAACACCTTGTATTTAAGACTGCTCTAGAGGACCTTGTTTTGAAAAAAAAAATCTCTTCTGACAACTAAATTATGAAAAGCTTTAACCCTCAATAAGAGGTAGATCTTCCCTTTAAATTCTAGAGCATTGAACAAGATGAGGATGGAGTACAAGCCCTGTGAGGTTCAGCCTCAAGAAGAGCTGGCTTTAGTGGCACTCAGAAGCAGTTTTCCCATATCTACAGGAAGGAACAGACAAGACAGCCAGGTTATTCACAGAAATCAAAAGAGGTGAACAAAAGACAATGATCATAAAAAAGCCAGAGTATGCTCCAATTGCATATATTTAAAAAAGAAAAAAGAAAGAGAAAAGGTAATTTTCACCAGGAGAGTAATCAAGTATTGCAATAGGTTTTCAATACAGCCTGCAAAATCTCCGTCTGTGAAGGCTGGGAACACCCAAGTTCAGGTGTTTGAATTGAGTGTCCACCTAGCTGTAAGCAGGAGATTACAATAGAAACTTCCACCATTCCAATATTGAAACTTCCATTACAATAGAAATGTACCTTCCAAATAAGATGATGATTTTCTGAATTTCTGGTTTGTTAAGACACAACTTTTTCTTGTTTTCTACATGCCTAATCTTCTGCACTTTTACATGTATTGGGCTATCATGAAAATGATTATTGAAAGACTTCCATGGCTAGTAAATAAACAAGTTAGAATAAAACTCTAAATTAAGATTAAAAAAGCTAGAGTAAAATTCTAAATTAAGAAAATTATAGGAGAATAACTGAAAAAACACAAGATATGAAAGAAAGGGGACAGTCTTGGAGGAGAATCGGGAAAACACTTTTTTGTTAAGGATAGGGGAAAGGAAGCATGGTGTTTGAGTCCTGAGCAACACTTTCACAAAAGCAAAAAAGGAAAAAAAAATGTTTAGTGGAAAAAGCAAAATGAAAATTATATTAACAAATTGGCTAATAGTCTATTTAGCAGCAGAAATACACAAAGGTTTGCCTATGATTTAGTTGTGGGAATTGACTCAACACTTTAAATTTTTAGAGGAGGATGACTGCTGTTTGAAGTCATTTTAGGTGGGAAAGGGACAACACACTTGTATGAGCCTTGTGTACTCTCTCTAGTGCCTATCAGCCATAAGGTCAACTAGCAGAAAAATGAGGTAGGGTCTCCAATCCAGCCAGCTCCAAGACAGACTTATCACTGGCCAAGGCCAAGCCTGTCAGCAACAGTGGTAGTACCTCTGGGATAATGTATTTAAGAAGGGGGAAAAAAAGCCCTGGAAAACAATGACTGCAGCCAGAACAAGGGAAGAGTGTGAGGAGCCCTCCCTCTGTGGAGCCCTCACACAAGCCAATGTGTGATGAACTGACTGCAGCCTCCATTTCCCATTCACCTGCCCCACATGCGGGGAGGAGGTAGGCAATTCAGGAATCATTTTTAGCCTGGGAAGAAGAGAAGGGTGGTGAAAGATGTTTTAAGATTTGGTGTTATTTCTCATTATCCTCCTCTGATTTTCTTGGTAGTAAATTAAAAGAATATGCCCAAGTCAAGTATGTTTTGTTTATGATAGTAACTGGTGAGTGATCTGTCCCTGTCCTTATCTCAACCCACAAGCCTTTTGATATATTTTTTTCTCCCTAGTCCAGCTGGCAAGGGGAGCGATAGGGTGGTTTTGATGGGCACCTGTCATCCAGCCAGGGTCAACTAACCACACCTATACACCACAAAGGAAATTTAAAGTGCCTTACAACCAGTGGTAAATTTATTTTTAACAACAAAATCTTTATAAAATGAGCTCTGCAATTTTCTGCATAATTCGATTTCTAGAAGAAAGAGCTGAGAAATGCTTCCACAGGAAGAGGAGGGCAAGGCAGATTTATTAAGTATAAATCACTCTCCATTCACTGCATGTTGTCAGAGTTCCCTTTTGAATCTTATGAAGGGCGGCCCTTGCTTCCAAACTTAGAACCATTCTCTGTAGTTTACAATATGATCCTGGATGGGCAAACATAACTCTTCCTCCAGACACTGTGACTGAGACAAGCCATTCAATTTTTTTTTTTTTTCACATTATATCAGAACAAAATTCAAAACCTCACATTGATAAAAAAATCCCACCTTGAATATCATGTACATATGAAGTCTTGTTCTGTCCTAGATGGTAACACACATATAGCAAATCAGTCCCTAATTGGGCTTGCTTTAAAGCATTAAGTTGCCAAGCAATATATTAGAACTAAAAAGAAATTGAAGTTCTAGGCATAAAACCTAAATCAAGAGAGTATAAAAGATTCTTAACTGTTTTGCAATAATGGATTTAGCAACTGAACCATCAAAAAAAGAAAAAAAAAAAGCAATTCCTGTGAGATTGAAAACAACCTGTCATCACAAATTACTAACTTGTGGAATATCTAAGGACGTGACCCTCTGCATCAGATTACCTCCAGGAACACTATAGGAGTAGGTATAATGCTATTTCAATGCACGCCAATGTATTATCAAGAATAATTTTAAAAAATGCAGAGAACCCAACACTAATTCTCATTTGTGTGTAATTACCTGTAAAATATATGGATAAGTTTGAATGATTCAAGCCACTGATGTTGTCCATGATCAAGCATTCTTAATAAACATACATGATCAGGAACTGTTCTGCTTTCTTAGCAGTGAGCTTGTAGAATTGTCTGCAGAGACAAAAGCAGTAATAGGAAGAGAATATAGTATGCCCTGTGGAGTATTACTAGGCAGTACATTCATTAAACAGCTCTTATGATACCATAAATGCTTTAGTCATAAGAACCAAACATAAAATCCCAGACTTCCTAATACTCCAATAGGGACTACTTTGCTTTTTGTAATATACAGTTCTTCTTTTCAGAAAAACATACCAGTATCTATTTCTTTACTAATACAACTGGTTTTTCTATGCAATATGCCCAGAATAATGCAATTTTGTATATTTTATTATAGCTTTTATACATTGGATTGTCATGGTAAGACATCTAAATCATTCACCTAATTAAACCTATGCTAACAAAATATCTCATGACATTATAAGGGAACAAAATTCTGAAAGGAATTATGGAATTGCAATGCTGTAACAGTCTGGAGCTGTTTTCCATATAGCGTTGCATGAAATTAAACTGGTCCCATATTTTACAAAGACAATACAAAAAATACCTCAACCTGCAGAGTAAGTGGGAAAACACAGCTGACTCACAAATGAGGTAGATCCTTCTCTTGTCTAGACAACAGGTAAGTGGAGGCTGGGAGGATATTTACTTAGGGGATTATATGTATAAGGAGTAAACTGGTCTGTAAGAAAGAGCGTATAATGGACCAAATTTGCATAGATAATCTCAGCTAATACTCATTTTTCCTTGTAGAAAATCTACAGTCTAGCAGAAACTGTTATGCATGTGGTTAACCACACATTGTAGACTCAGATTTGTCTACTGCACATAACATTTAGTCCTTTAAGGTGTTCATTACTTAATCTATTACCATTTAAAATAAAACAAAAAAGACTGACCAGTTGAAATGGATTAGAAGCATTTAGAATTTGGAAGCATACAAAATAAAAAATCGACATATAAAACATAAATACATAAAAAATCTTTTGAACATGTATGAAATAAAGACAATATCTCCTCATCCTGCAGTTTAGCATAGGTTTTGGCCTAGCATACAACAGTCAGTTCACATGTGTCTGTATTGACTTGTGAGATCCCACAGCATTAGTCTCTGATCCTCTTTCTAGTCCCATCTCTTCAAGTGGGTATGTCCTTCATTTTGGGAGTGTGGATAATAATGCAACTGAATAGAGTAAGCCCTACTATCTCTCACTGTATGCATTAGGAAGTTTAGCAAGTGCATAAAGAAAAAAAAACACCCAAAGAGCTACCAGAGTTGCCGATCACAATAATATTCAGTACTCATTACTTCTTTCTTCCTTCCAAATCAGCTGCTTCTGTTGCATTGCTTTATGGTTTCAAGTCAGAGTCAGGGTATTTCATCTGGATGGTTTGTATCTCTGTTATTCTATTCTTCTAAGGCACAACAGACTTCATTGCTTTGAGGGGTTCTGCATCAACTGGAAGCAGAGGTTATAACAAATAGAGTGCTATTAAGCATATTTTGGTAAACCGGGAGTTTATCATAATTTTTAGAATATGAAAGATTAATAACTGGAAATTATAGAGCATGAAGAATCCCTACATGGAAATGTTAATATTAGAATTTACAATTGCTTTGAATAAACAGATTAAAATATATTGTGGTCCCTGTTATAGGATGGAAGAGTTGATGCCTGTTTCTAGGGTTCTCTGCAATAATCACATTTTTTCTTTAACCTGCAAAAGATATATCATGCAGACAACTGCCCCCAAGAGACATTGTTAAGTTAATATTCTCAACTGCTGTGGGAATCAGGAACTCTCTTGTTTTTTTTACTTATTTTTCCTCTATTCGTGTATATTGAGCAGACTGGATGTTCATTAGAGGCACTGGTATCTTGTTAAGGTTTTCAGAGATTTTAGATGGACTTGACATGTATTTATGCTTCCATTCTTTTATTCAAAAGGTGTCCTCTGGCATTAATTCTTTTGTGGTTGTACCTCATGGGCCAGTATTTTTAAGAGATTTTTTTTTTTTTTATATCAGAGAGGAAAAGGTGCTGCAAATCAGTTGTTATTGTGCAAGTATATTGTATGAAGGGCTATTTGGGGGAACAGAATTATGAAGCCTTGCTTAGATTTTACTCTGAATATTTTTATAGGATTTTACAAACACTGAAAACTGAATAATTTCTCTATGTTTCACTAGTCATATTCCAGCTGATAAACTTTACACAAACTACACCTTTTGAACATGGGAAATATTTCTTGAGCATCTTCAGGATTACTGGCATTATTTACCCTATCCTTCTCCTCTGGGCCTTACCACTCCCAGAAATCTGCTTTCACATGGATCCAAGATCTTTAACATGCCAGCAAGATATAGATTGACTTATCAGTTCTAATACTGTAGATGGGAAATTACACATAAAAATAAAGTCTCCACAATGGGTACAATTATCACTTCTCAGTGGATGGTCACTGTGTTTCAGGGCAATGGTCCTCCTCAAGGCCCATGTAGTACCTGTGCCCTGAAAAAAGCACAAAATGACACATGTCTGTGATTTTCTGATTTTGAAGGTTTTCTTGAATACTTCCAAAGACAAGGTTTTTGCAGATTGCTGCTCTTTGTTTCATACTTATGTTTTGTAATTTTAAGAGTGATTAAACCAGTTTATATTATTTTATGTATTTTCATAAGTGATATTTAAATATAAAAATAAGAATTATTTTTTCAAATATGATTTTTATAGAATAGAATAGAATAAAATAGAATAGAATAGACTATTTCAGTTGCAAATAGGCTACCTGCCTATTTACATATAAAGGATGCCTGCATGTTTGTCTGCATTTTTATCTACATATAAACATTGTTTTCAGTCAGGATTATTCATATTTTTTATTCATAGTTAAATGATACAATACATTTATTTTTATTATGTTCATTTACTATGAATAAAATAATAGTTTAGAATAGTCTAGTCTAGAATAAAAGTTCTGTGACTAAGCATTTTTCAGGGTTTGTCCAATTGACTTTAGTGTTTATTTTGCTTCACTAAGTCTCTATAATACGAAACATAGTATTCACCCACACTCTTAACTAATGTGATATTATCACTCACGAATTTTTTTTGTTTGTTTGTTTTAGTTTGGAGCACCTTCCTGACTTTTGTAATTTGGATACATTGCAAATAGTAAGATGCAGAAAATATTTGGATAGATTTGGAAGAAGATAACTTGGATTTGGTAAATCTAGCAAAATACAGAAATGTGAATGCCTTGTCTTGAATTTGAGGTTTAATTCAATTCAGAGACAAAAATTTGAGGTTTAATTCAATTCAGATTGAGGCCAGAAAAAGAAATTTGCATGAAATGCTTTAAAGCACTTGGAAGTGTGTTTAAAAGACAAATCCTCAGTGCTGTGAAGAGAAAGATGAGAGTGCATAAGAAATATACCAACATATATTTTTGCTTTGTTTTGGCAGGACACTAATCTCAAGAAGCTAATAGAGTGAGTGGCAGGTTGTTAATAAGGACTTGAACAGTAAAGCCTGGTTTAAGCCATTTAAAATGTAAAAGTTAGTCATTGGACTTTATCTAAAAGAAAATAACTGCAGAAATACTGAGAGATACTCCTGTTGTGAGTCTTTTGAGGGGGGCTGAGGGAGCTGGGGGTGTTTAGCCTGGGAAAAAAGAGGTCAGGGATGACCTTATCTCTCTCCAAAACTACCTGAAAGGAGATTTGCAGCCAGGTGGAAATCACCCTCTTTACCCAGTGAGAGGACAAAAAGACATGGCCACAAGCTGTGCCAAAGGAGGTTCAATTTGAACATCATAAATAATTTTTCACTAAAGAGGTGGCTAAGCATTAGAACAGACTGCCCCTGGTGGAGGTGGAGTCAGCATGCCTGGAAGTGTTCAAGAAATAACTGGACAGGGCACTTGGTGCTACAATTTATTTGACATTGTGGTGTTTATGCAAAGGCATCCATCTTGGAGGTCTTTTTCAACCTTAATAATGCTATGATTTTATTCTATGAACAGAAAATTGAGGNATATATATATATATATATATATGTTTGTGTGGTTATATTTTATATATGTATATATAAACATATAAACTTTTTTAAAAAGTAAATACACACATAAAGGTTAATCTTATTTCTTCAAAGCTGAATATTTGAGGAAATATTTGAAGTTTTCATTTACTGTTCAATGGNGAGGTCTTTTTCAACCTTAATAATGCTATGATTTTATTCTATGAACAGAAAATTGAGGTCACCGCACAAATTAATTAGAAAAAGGACAGGTGACAGAATTAAGTCAACTGGACAAAAAAAGAAAAATGTGGTTATCATATGAGATAAAAGGAAAAAAAAAGAGTTTGAAATTGTGTCAGAATACCAAGAAAAAGGAAATTAAGGGTGTGTATTTAGGCATTGATCAAGACTTAATATTGGCAGGTGTCCAGTATGAAATTGTTTGGAAGTGGGAGAAGCAATAGGGTCTCAAAATACATTATGTTTGAACAAAAATAAAAATGTACAACAATTTATTATAAGCCAAATTAGAAATGACCCTCCTCTATTAAATTTCTTCATATTCTATAGGCATTTTTCAATTATTTGTAGGCTCTACAGAGGTTAACTATCCTTGCTCCAATTTCCCCTGCCAGGTGTCTGCCTTGAGGCAATTTTACTTCATGAGGTTTCCAAAAATACACTATGACCATTTCTGAGAATAAGAAGATATGTTGCTTTGCTATTGATAACAAATTCTTACAGTTATTTATTGAAAAAAACTTCACTTTTTCAAGCTCTTATCTTCCATGTTATGCACTAAAATTTTGCAAAAATGTTTTTCTGCAAGTGATACGGTCACTTTCTTTTTTTGCTGTGAAAAAAATGATCACATTTGGACTTGCTATAAATTTCTGGAATTGTCATAAAAACAATGACTCATAAGGAAAATCTGGTACAGCAAATTTAATTTAAAAACTGCAAATCATGACTGGAATATATGACTACTGAGTGAAAAGGAATATCTAAAGCTGGATAAGACTTGATGAGCCGGAAAAAATGAGAGCCTTCAAAAGAAGGATCTGAAAGGGCAAATACAACGAGTGGAAAGAGTGAGAGAGACAAAAGCTGAGTGAGAGGAAGGTATAACAGTATTGAGACTATGGGACAGAGAGGTTCAGGGTACCAAAGGTAGGAAGAGGGCACCTGTTAAATAGGGGAGAGAAGAAAAATTGGAAGAGAAGTAACCAGACCCAAAGGCTATTGCAGAAGTTAGCTAAAAATAACTGAAGGGAATAAGAGACCTGTACATCCTTTTAATCAATCTCCCTGTATTTTCGTTATGTGTTTTTCTCTCAATGGTTTTCTTTCCTGCCTGTGTTATAGAGGTTTTAAAGGTAATTGGAGTGTTGCAGAAAGATTACAAAAGCAACAGAAAAGTGAAATGTGAAGTAACTCTATAGAAGAAAAATTGAAGGAGTGAAGAAGAAGGGAGCAAGCAAAGAAAGTAAAAAGGAGAGAGGAAGACAAGGAAGGATTGAAATAGGAAATCTGAGGAGGAAAAAATGGAAAGAGTAGTCATAAGAATGACATAATTATTTAGTATGGAAATGAATTTTGAAGATTAGCTCTGCTGAAAGCAAGGACAACTTTGAATTTATAGCAGGTTACTCAGTGCTGTGTCTAGTTAAGGTCTTTAAATCTCCAGCAATGAAGACCCAAAATGTCTCTAGGAGCCTGTTTCTAGACATAACCATCCTCAGTAAGAAAATATCTTTTTCTTTATATCCAGTAAGAATTTCCTTTGGGGAATTCCCTTTGCTTCTTGTCCTTGCATGGATAAAGGACCTCTGGAATGGGTGTGCCTTTTTTTCCTATTTAAATCCCTTGTAGGCAGAGTGCATTTATCCCCTTTCCTCTCCTTTCCTCTAATACCGTGTGCCCAAGCCCTTTAAGCATCTCAGGATACTTTTATTTTATTTGCATTATCTCACTAGAACTGCAGGAACCAAAGCTGGATGTAGTGCTTTAGATGAGGCCTCATGAAGTCAAAGGATAATAATTTATTTTAATAATAATTGTCATAGGACAATTTATTACTGTGCTTATGTCTATAAAATAATGTTAGACATGAGATTCTGGAGCAGTGTCAAAACCATTGCAACTCACTATCAAAATTAGTAAATAATCACAATGAAAGGATCCTGAAATTGAAAGTTCATCCAAACAAAGATGAAAAAAATCTGCACTTAAAATGTGAAAAATAATCAGTGATTCACACACCAAACTCTAAAATGTTTTAAGCTAATCCAAATTGGGTTTTGGTGAATCTTATTCAACTAACTGTGAGGAGGAAGAAAGAATTTCTCTTCTAGACTCCAAGCTGAGTCTGCAGAATCTATGCAATAAGAAATATAGGCAAAATGGGAAAAAGAAATTACCAAGGGGCGATGGAGAGGAACAGTCTCTTCTTCTAAAACACATATTAGAGGAGTTTTGAGCTTTGAGTCAGAAATTGTTGGGTCAGAAATTAACCTGGAACCTCACAAAGCTGTTTCTTAAAAAAATCTCTTTTTAATTTGGGATAAGAATTCAAGTACCCTTACTAAGAGTGACATAAAAATGAACTATTTCATAATAAATGGCAATGATGACATTCACCTGATGAACAGAGGCTAAGCAAACCACATGTTTACACATAGCTGAACAACATTGTGGACATGGACATTTAAAATCTCTGACAGCCATGTATTTAGAAAATAACAGACCTAAATTTCACAGAATGTTTGAAAAGAAGAATAACATGGTGATATCAGCACATATTGCAACAGGCCAGCTGGCCTTTGTCTTTCTCTTTCCTGCTTCTGTCTCATTGTCTGTTGACAGTGTCACATTTCAAAGGAATTATTTTAATTCAATCCCTTGAAAAACTGAATAGATGTTCCCTGGCCATGACCCACCAGCAGAATTCTAATTTCCAAAAATGCATCTCCAAATACATCCTTTTTATATATTTTAAAAATTACTAGAATCTAATACTTCTTGAGAGACAACTGACAGCAAGCACTGAAGCTTAAAGTGATGTGACAAACATGGCAGCACACTGTGGTAAAACAATTGAAGCTTGTAATTAATTTCTATCTTTAAATTCCCATCAGTAATGCTTTGTTGGAAGACTCTGACAGGGTGGAGCTATCAAGAGAGAGATTTTCAGTTGCAAAGGTTACAATACTGTTTGCATATTTACTATGGGGACCACCAGATAATGATTCAGAACAGTACACAAGGAATACACAGACCTGTGCATTTAATGAAATCTCCACAGTATTAGTATTCCTTATGAAACATATTTAATATTATGGGGGCAAGAATCACCTTTGTGTTTCAAGTCAATGGAAGGCAGGAAAAACACCTCGTAACATTCAATTCAGAGGTTTAGAAAGAAACCATAAATAGGTCACTGTAAACATTGTTCTAGGGATTTCCTTCATGAATCTCATCAGGCTGTAGCAAGGCTCAAGTGAAAGCATTCTGAAAAAGGAGGCAAATATACTGACAGACACAGAATTTCAATTTAATTTCTATTCCACAAGAGGCCAGCTATGAATGATTCCCAATGTGATTTTCTTTTGAACACAATGCTGCTCCCGACCCTTTATTACAATAGGGAAGAATGTGAAACCAGCATCTTGCTCCAGGTGTCAAATCTCCCATGGCAATGCCAAGCAAAAGAGACTAATCAAGTGAAAAAATGAATTCTATTTTCTTATTAGAAATGTTTGGGTTACAATTTCTTATTTATTTTAGCTGCTATAATTCATAACATGAAGGAACTTTAGATGTATACATATATATATATATATATATATATATGTTTGTGTGGTTATATTTTATATATGTATATATAAACATATAAACTTTTTTAAAAAGTAAATACACACATAAAGGTTAATCTTATTTCTTCAAAGCTGAATATTTGAGGAAATATTTGAAGTTTTCATTTACTGTTCAATGGTTCATTTGTTTTCTTTTTTTTTTCCAAAAGAATGTGGACATCAGAGCTCATATATGTCCAAATAACAGCTGGAATTAATGGAATCTGGAGTCAGAAAGATGATCATACAGTCTTTTGAGCTTCCTGGATCCTTAGGCATCTTTGTATTGCATGTTCTCTTTTATGCTCATAGAGGTTTCAGAATTGCTGTAGTGATGGCTGCCTATCAAACACAAGAGGTGTTAGAGAAGCCAAGATTTAGCCAGAATAAGACGTCCCAGTTCTGTATGCGGTCTTTCTGGGAGGAAAGCCAGTGCAGACTTTCTCAAGTATTTGATGTGACATTCAAAATAGTTTGATGGAGCCTACAAACCCAAATTTTGCTAGTATTGCTTATTTTTCTCCATTGTGTATAAACACAGTTTGAACAAAAAGCTCTTACTCAAACACCATGGTTAAAGTAGGTTAGGAAAATTTTACACCTGAAGACTTGTACCATAAAATTGTTCATGCAGGATCTCCCCTCCTTTTTCACACAGCACCCTCCTTATTGTTACCCATTTACATTTTGGAATATTTAAGGTTACTCGCTTCTAAAGCTCTCTTGGAAGGTTGCTTAGAATGGCATTATCCATTACTCCCTCTCCCTGTTTTCCATCAAGGCATATGTTTATGCAATATATTCTTGAGCACCATCTACTGGTACTGTTTCCACATCTGAAATATATACAGTCCTAAAGCAAGCTTACAATATTTCCTCTAAACTCAGTAATCTGGTATTCAGCCACCTTGGTGCAATGGAGTGATGTGATATTTATGCAAGTGATCTGTTCTGATACTGAAAAGAATACTAATCTTAGCTGGAGGATGAGGAGAGATAATATTTCCTGATACATAACTCTTACAATAAGGGAAAAGCTTACAATTAGCATCTATTTATTAATTTCCTGAAATGTAGAATTCATCTTCTATTTAAGACTACCTGTGTAGCCAAAAAGGAACTGAATTTTAAAGGTCATATTATTACAGACACCTAGAGTTTCATTTCAAATAGGTATGGTTTAGTTCAGGGAAATAAATATTAAATACTTTTCCTACTGTGAAGGAAATTATTATGCCAGCTTTATAGCAAGAGAAGTGATATGCCTGTAAAAAATGCTGATCTTAACCTGTTGACAAGTCTGGTTAAAATGTGCTTTTAGTATAACAGTCAGTGTTGCCCCAGAAGACCTCTGCTTGTAATTTATTCATTCTTATTTCAGAAAGGGAGGGAGTCTATGTTGAGAAAGGAATAATACACTTTTTAAAATTCTGTCTCAGAGCTGCTAGCAAGAACTTTGATTTATTAAAACTGAAATAAATTCAAGCACCTAATTTTGGTGTCCTCAGCAGTTGTATGACTTGTTACTCCCATTTCAGATTCCTGTAACATCGAAATTATGCTGGCTATTTTCACATCCCTATGGCTCTGTTCTCACACTGGAAGTGTGAAACTACAAATCCAGAATGACAAATTATTTGTGATTAAATTTTTGGATAACTCTCCCTAACATATTTGTACATGGTTAAGTAAAATATAGAGCCCATCGCTAAAAAAAAAAAAGCTGAAGATCTGGGGTATAAGTGGAGGCTTCTTCACTTCTTTGACACAATGGCTCTGAATTATGAGATCATTTATTAAATGCTGTAGTAGTATTCTTACTGAGAGTAAAAGCATTTTCTTACAGGATCTAGAATGGCATATTCAAATTACTTGCTGCAGTCCTATCCTAGTGTATAAGATATGCATCACCCTGTATCTTAGGGTTGAACCAAAATTCCATCTCTCTCAGTACATAACAGGAAATTTCCAAACTTAAAACAGGATGTGAATGAAATGATACAGCTTTAGAGTTTTCAAGAACTGGAAGCTGGATCTGGAACTCTGCTCTTTTTATTTCCTATGGAAATATTTTTTATAAATTTGCTTAGTTGTTTTTTGAATCACTTACGTTTTGGCCTTCATAACTTTTTTTTTGATAATTAAATCTAAAGTGCAGTTAAATGATGGTAAAGACCTACTTTTCAATTCTTTTAATTCTCTTGCACCTTAAGTTTTTCTGTTTCCTTTTCCAGTCTTCTATTACAAACCATTAAATGCGAACGTAATATTAGTTCTTTTAATACCATTCAAAATTTCATTGGTTTCTATGGTATACCCATTCCTCATCATTACACATAAGAACTTTACACATCTGATGATTTCTATGTCCCTTCCTGAAGAACCTCTTGTGGAAGTTTTCCTTCCTGTGCTATAACCTGAGCTTTTTTTGTGTGCAGACCTACTTGATGTGGGCTTTTATTCATGTGCTCTGTCTGTCTGTGGCCTGCATGATTGCAGGAACTTCGTGATTCTCCTCTTTGCACCTTTTTTTTGTATCACACATTCACATGCACTGTTGTAAAATAAAACTGAACAGATAAACAGCTATGCAGTTTACAAATGTGAGCATTAGAAAGTTGAATTTCTATTTCCCCATCTTCTCCCATTCCTCTCAATTTCTTTTTTTGTCCCAAGTGTTTTTCTCACTGATACATTTCTGGTCCTGTTGCTGGTCAGTGTGAGTTATGCAAAGATCCAAGTTGCCTGCAAACTAAATCTCAAGTATCATTACATGTAAAAGGTAAAGACTATATCTGCAAATATATCCTTTCACTAAGAGATTGCCATCTTTTCATTGCTCCTGCATTTCTGTTACTACTACTCTTTTGTAGTCCTATGAACTTTTGAACTTTGTATGAGATAAAAGGAACAAAGTCGTGTTGTTAACTGGGACCACAAAATTCATCTTTTATTCATATTTTTGTGGATCATAAAATCAATATCATAGTTCAATATGGGTGGGGGCAGAATTTGTTCTGTTGAAGTCCAAGCAAAACTGAATGTCAGCTGCAAATAAGCCCACCCCTACAGAAAAAATAAAACCTGGTATGTTTTTAAAGGGAAAATCAGATTGACTTCTCAACCTTCTCACTCAGGTACAGCTCTCTATGGAGTGCACACAGCTACTGGAAAGTGCCAGATATTCATTGGCGCTTGATGGAAGACTAATTTATCTTTAACTGGGTGTCCTGGTTGTTTGGAGACCACCAACATCTGTGAGTCACACTGTGCAGAGCAGAACACGGATGATTTGATTTATTTATTGCAGCTGAATATTTTCAGCAAGCTGGGAAAAACAATGTCAGAGTAATCTTTATATGCTTAACTAATTTGTAACATTGATTGATAGCCATGCAACCAGGATCTCCTAAATGTGAAATGATGTGTCTCAGTGGAGTTTTAACCTGTAAATAAAGCGAAAAGCAATTAATGAATTAAATTTGCATTCTGTCCTGAGAGAGTGAATCAGGTTTGTTAAATTCCATGTCTATACTCCTGTTCAAATGCAGATCAAAACAGGCCAATTTACTCTGTTCAAGACTTTATTGTTCCCTGTGGCTTTATACCATATTTAGGAAAAAAAAAAAATAGTCCAGCCCCCAAATATTTAAAGCAAGATTGGAGGACATTTATACGGAGTCATATATAATACTTACGTGTTTCTGTCAATTATTTCCTAATGACAGTCTTAGGATATTTGTTTTTGTTTGTTGTTGGAGAACTAGGATATTTATTCTCTGTGAAAACTGCCAGGTTTATACTGATAACATCCTTCTGAAATTTCACAAAATGTTTCCCAAACAAAGAAATCCATATTTTATTTCAATAGTGACTGCTAATAGATTTTTGTTTTCTGTGGTGGATGTCTCATTGTCCCATGACTAAACAAATGATCCCTGACTTCTGAGCCAATATCTGCTGTGGATGTTAGTAACTCTTGGAGGCAAAGCACTTACTGAACATTATTCAGCATCACTTCACATCACAAGCATAAATTTGATTGCTATAATTACCCATAACATTTTCTTAGTTGTTTCGTTTTGGTCTGAAATGTATTGGGAATGTTTAAAGGGTCAGTGACAATAGCCAAAAGACCCAAGAACTAGGCTTGAATTGTTTCTCTCCTGTTAGTTACTGCTTCTCATTTCATAAGCATTACCTGAAGAATATCTGGAGTTGGGTTTAGTGGTCCTAACATACCGAGAGAAGTGAAAAATGTGTATCATCGTCAGACATTCTCTGGCTGCACTGGGACCACAATAATGATCACATAGTTATACAGACATGTTTATATTCAAACAAATGGAAGCTGAGTAAAAAAACTGCCTCCAGGTGAGAGAACAAATTCAATTTTTCTTGCAGGGACTTTATTGTCAGAAAAAGTGTGCTTAAAGCAGCAGATGAAACTAGTTGTCCTATCTTGGTAAAACTCACTTTTAGCATGAATGCAGCTCAATCCTTGCTGATGAAAATAGTGATCAACACAGCCACTATTTTTATCATCATGATTTGGTCTATGCTGTCCCTATTAATGAATATCACCCCTAATGATGTTCCCTCCTATGACTTTTTCCAAGGGCATGTAGTGATAGCACATGGAATTATGGTTCCCAACCAAAAGAGGGTAGGTTTAAATTAGATATAAGGATGAAACCCCTTTTACATAAGGTAAGAGTGGTGAGACACTGGAACAGATTGCCCAGGGAAGATGTGAATGCCCAATCCCTGGAGACATTCAAGGCCAGATTGAATGGAGCTTTGAGCAACCCAGTCTGATGGAAGGTGTCCCTGCCCATGACAGATATGTTAAAACTAGATGACTCAACCATTCAACTTAAACCATTTTGTGATTCTTCAGCTGGTTGGGGTTTCTGGCAGGCTGCCACTCACAAGACTCTCCAGCAACTGCTATGGCAGCAGGCCAAATGTTCTTTGTATTTTGCATCCGATGCAATACGTAGAGAGATATTAAGTGATTTGCAAAGGATTTCTTTCAGCTCGTGGGAGGAGAGAGAGTTTCTCAATAAGTTATTGCGCAGAGTCTGGTGAGAAGAGGGACTGAAGTGCAACTGAAATATTCACAGAATAAAGTGAGAGGAAAAATACTCAGCTTCATTTCTTTTTGAGTGTCATGTTTACCTGTTTCCTAGAGAATTGTCACTGGCAGTAACAATTTCTTGACTGCTTGTAGAGGTTTTAGAAGGGGTTTCCACTGTCCCTAATATTGATTAAGGTTCAGGCACAATAAAGCAGAAAACCTGAATCAGTGAGAGGTTCAGCATGGGCTAGGAATACCTGCTCTTTGTGTGCTGAAGGAGATGGTGTAAGTGGGTCCACATTCCTCCTCAAACTCTCCTAGAGCACCCATAGGAGATGTGGGTGACAGTTCCCTTCATGACACAGTGATGGCTGATGATGTACCTTTTAGGATGTGTGATTAAAGGCTCATCTGCCTAGGAATGAAGGGGCAGAGGCGCAGCACCACTTGGGGAAAACCCAATAACCCAGTCAGGGACACAAGCTCCTGTCCTGGCCACCCCAGGCCATGTTTGGAGGCCATCATGTACTGAGGGCTGAGGCCCACCACTGAGAGTCCTTGGGAAGGGCTTCCTGAGCACCTACAGACTGGGAGTCACTCATTAAGACTCAGTAGATTCATTAAGGGATGTTTAAGAAGATGCCATAAGACTCATTATGGGGTGTTTAGAGAAGAATCAAATGAAAATAGGAAAGGATGGGAAGAATTGAGTGTGGAAAAATAGAAGGTTGGCTGTGAACAGCTGGCAGGTCAATACACTTGTCTGGCCGTGCCTTGTGCTGGTATCCGCAGTCAGTCCTGGATACTCTCTAAAATCCATTCTTACCTCTCTTGCTGTGTGAGGGGTTCTGTGTGCATATTTGTGGGTCTGGGTATGTGCATGGGGGGCTGGGTGCAGCCACTGGAGCAGGACCAGGCTCATATCAACAGTGCATCAGCACATGGAGTGTCTGGGGATCATCCACTGTGTGGGCCAGCCTGTGGTTGTGTATGACCCTGTCTCTGGGAGAGAGACAATTAGAGAAGCTGGATGGCAAAGGGACCAGGGCATCCTGGCTGACTGACAAGGAGACCATGGGGTCTGGGATATGGACTAAGAGACACTTTTGCATACCTCTGTGTCTCTGTGTGTGTATGTGTGTGTACATGCATGTCGTTGTGGGAGCCCCTGGCTGAGGATCCAGGGCAGCTGCTGGATGATCTGAGTGTCTAAGCCTGATTAGACACAGTGCAGGTGTGGTCTGCACTAGTGGCTGCAGCCTGGAAACTCAGGAGCTGGCCTGTCCAGGTGTCAGCAACTGGGAATACTGGAATCCATGGACAGCTACTGGACAGAGAGTGCTAGCCCAGTTGCTGGAGGATCCAGCTGCTGTATGTGTGTGTTTAAGTGTCTGTGCCTCTGGGCAATACAACCTTAGCCATGCTACTGGTTGGAACTGGATATTTGGAGCTGGATATTTGGAATTGCAGCTGCCCAACCCCTGTCAGGGTCCTGGATTTGGCAATCCCTCACAGTACCTGTATGAATGCATAATCACAAATGAGAAGCAGCAATGTCAGGAAAGGGAAGTTCTGAGTACAACCATCACTTTTTGCTATGAAATAACACCACGCCTTCAGCCCTAGCAACTCACTGCATCTAGAGAAACTAGAGGTATGTGAACATATCCTTAGGGGCATGTCTTCAGCCCAGCTGATGAAAATTCTGCCTAGTAGCCCCATAGAGAAACAGACCTTGGGTTTGAGTTCAGCTGCTCACCCTATCTATCTGTGAGAGGCATCACACATTTTTCAAATCTTGTTGAAGCTACAGAAATAATAGCCTTCATCCTATCTGTATAGATGCAATCTGTTTGTTCCCTTTACATTGTATACAGAAGGTGGTGTAAACCAATTGTCTGAAAAATGTGTGGCAATTAGTCTGACCGCTACCTAGGAGAGATCCATACACACAGTGTAATGAAGGTTCACAGTAAAATTACTGATTATTTCTTTTATTGCACTATGAAAGAGACAGGCCAGCACTTTATCTGTGAAGATTTTGATTTTTTTGACATTTGTGATGGGCTTAGTAGGTTATAAAGGCTATACGTGGAGACAAAAGCACATTGAAAGGATTTCTTTTCGCTTTTTCAAAGGAACTTCACCTAACAATTCCATACAGTGTGCAGCTTGTGTAGATGGAGGAAAATCAAGAATTCAAGGCATTCCCATATGGTACAAGAAAATGTACATTCTTACTACTTTGTGCCTTGCCAAGGCAATTACACACCATGAATTGAGTTTCAAGGTTGGTCACCTCCTGCAATTCTATCAGAAACATTGTGGTATTTGTCATCTATTTTTTAAACCAACTCCTACAGTCTAATAATTATATGTGAATCTCTGGTTTGATTTTGAAGCATATGTCTTTTAGCTCACCAGACTGTAGCAAAAAGTCTGAGCAGACAATCTCATTTTGGAGCAGCAAATACTCGTTTAAGGAAAATACTCCAAACTTACCAGTAGGTCTGCCTTTAAGCACTGTAGTTTAAAGGACAAATCATATTTGGAAAAAAACCCCAAACCACCACCACCACCAAACCACAAACAAAACCCCCTCACATTATCTTATTATTTGCTTCACAACAGCAAGTTTTTTGTACACCAGGGAGTCCAGGTAGTATTTGCATAGGCAAGTACTACACTAACACAAACACTGAGACCAGCACTAACACTAACTACTGTTCACTAACAGAGTCATGTCATGACTGTAATAGGACATAACAGACTATGATATGTACATTTCATGACTTCTCTATTTGCTTCTTGGAAATATTTGCTGTTCATAGAGGGGCAGCTAACTGGTGAGCCCAGCCAAGCAGCCCAGAGGTGGGAAAAATGTGTCCTTTTGTCCAGTGAAACTGAGCACAACAGCTGTTTTTAAATAAAAAGATGGAAATTAATAATTCCTTTACCCACTAGACATAGATGTAATGACCTGAATTTTAGAAAAGGAATATTTAACTTGTAGACAGACACTACGTAAATATATGAATACAGTGCCTTTTGTTTCTGTCTCCTTTCTCTCTCTTCTTTTTTTTACTGCTCTTCTGTGGAAGAAGCCTCACAGACAGAAGTATGACACCTCCTCAAGCTCCCTGACTCAGACTAGTTGCTTGGGTCGAACTACCTCCAACAAATGCTTGACTTTACACCACAAGTTTTTAGGAGGTACTTAACCCAGCTATAGTCTCTTCTCTGATGTAGTTGTGCTGATGAATTGAAGTAAAGAGTTTTGGCTGTTAAGTCCCAGAAGATTTAGTTGTTGGAAATGTACCAGCCCCACAAAAAGGTATTACTAGAGTTTTAGCATTAACCTCAGAGTTCTCACCTGTGTCCATCAGGCTGTACTGCTACAAGTCTGTTCTAAGTGATAACACCTTCAACTGCTGTAAGTAATCAGCCCAGGCTCTGAGCCTTTTAATAATTACGTTAATGGTATCAGCAGCTCCAGACAGACACGCTCAGGTTGTATTTTCAGGCTTTGCTTTGCTACATGGAAAGGCAGAAGAATTTTTCTTTCTGTAGCAAAGGGCTGCTAACACTCTAATCCTATCCTGCTGCTGCCAGAGCTTGGGCTCAGGAATTTGGCTCTGAGGATGGACCTCCATGAGCTTGTAGACTCAACACAAGCTTCATGCACTCATGCATATGCCCCTTCCCTAGACCCTCCCAGAATCAGGGTCTTGCCTACACATTTTCAGTACAGTGCTGCAGTGGCTATACCTCTGTAGAATGTTAAAGTGCCACTAACCTCCTAATTTGGTGATTGACTCTCCCTGGAAGAGGAGGGTTGGTGAAAGAGGGGAGTGTTCATTGCCCTGTATTGCTCCTGAGCCCTGCAACTTCTTCAGGGATTTCTCACCAAAAGGAACCCAAGGGACATCCTCCAGATGCCACACAGTTCTGTGCATCCTTATTGTTGTATAGCCTGGCATGCTAGATCCATCACATTCTTCAATACACACCTTGTCACACAGCCACATCCTCAGAAAGTGAGGAAAATCAAGAACTGGTAAATACAGTCTTATGCTGACAATGAGACACAAAAGCAGCCTCCAACACCCTTCTAAACATGTAAGAGTGCCCTTTACTACTGGTTGGAAAAAATACATACAGAACCATCACAGATGGCATTTTATCCTTTTAGGCAGTTTTCAGAAATCCAAATGCAATGATTTTTTAAATTTCCAAGTGGCTCCAATTCTTATAAGACACATGTGAAAACAAGAGCTACAGAAGTATTGTCTTCAGCATAAGGCATCTGTTTTCCAGCTACAGTACACTCGTGGTTTTTTGTTTCAAATATGTGTGAGAAAATGTTTGTGCGCTGCTTCCTGACAAGTGGCTTTTTCCCTGTCTTAACAGAAAAGTTGTGTGTATTGGAGGATGGGAAAGGGAATCGATGGCTTGATCAAAATTTTAATTATTATAGAAATCATTGTATTTGTACAAGCTCCTCCGTGCCCCACCCTTGGGCATTATTTGTTCTTCTTTAAAAATACCCTGCAAATGCAGCTTTGGGGATTCATCGTATTTTTATGGCAGCTCTTTAAGCAACTCTACAATTATTACATTCTGGTGTGTGAGAGATTCAGTATTATCTCTTAGGCTTTTATGATCTTGTTCCCCAATCAGTGCTTTTGTGTAACAAGCTAGTGAAATTAGAAGTATGATTAGAAAAATGTGACTACATTATCTTAAACTCATACACACTTTTGTATTGCTTCAGCTTTTTAAGTCCCGAGGGAACTGACAGCGATTAGGATCTATTTCTTGTGAGGGTACTGTTGGGAATAGGGCTGGTTTGAATAAGTGAATCAACCTTATTATGACAGAAGCTCCAATAGAGATGTGCATTAGAGTATATTGAATTCCACTTTTGAAACCACAGGAAACCTTTGCATAAGCACTCACATTTCTGCCTGGACTAAGCAAATAGAGTACTGCAAACAAAAAAAAAAAAAAAAAAAAAAAAAAAAAAAAAAAAAAAAAAAAAAAAAAAAAAAAAACAAAAAATCCTTTTTCT
>VZRH01001282.1:655835-702640 GCA_013397555.1 Urocynchramus pylzowi | reverse complement strand
GAAAGCCAAAAATCCTTTCTATCTCTATTTTTTTCCTAATACCTGGTTGGTGGATAGTATCACATAATCAAAACAATGTTTTTTTTTTCTTTGTGAGTGTAACTAGGACTGGTATTAACCTTTAACAACATGGTTATTCTCTTGTAAACATCTAAACCCACATGTAAAAATAGCATCTTTCTTTTCAAGGCTACAAAACATACAGTTCTTCTTACTGAGGCTAAAGTAAAATAAATTAAAAATCAAAAAAAAAAAAACCCAAGTAAAGAAATAGCACAAAAGAAGCAGGATGCAAATTTTACCCTGCCTGTTTTTCTGTTACAAGCAGGCCAGGCATCAGGGGACCAAAAACAGGACCATATCCACATATTTGCATAACATGGTTCACATGTTTTTAAAATGCTGTATTATTTTAGCAAGCATAAATTTACTTTAGCATGGATGAAGGGAGAGCAGGAAAAAGAAAAAAAAAAAGAAAAAACCACCAAAAAACCAAAACAAACCAAAGAAAACCAACAAAAACAACAGACAAAAAACCCAACCCCACAAAAAAATGGTAGAAGCAGTATTCCTAAAGAGTCCAAAGAGAAATGCTGCTGGAATTAAGGACTGAGCGACATAGTTTGGGTAGGACTGAGCACAGCCTGGCTCAGACATTAAAAAAAAAAAAAAGGAGATTTTGTGAAGTAAAAAGGTACATGATTTGCAAGAGTAAAAGATTAACCTAACTGGGTTAAGCCAAAGATCTACCTAACCTAACCTTCCGGCTTGAATGGGCATATTATGGTCTCAGAAAACAATATAATAATGAAGGCAAGAAAATAACAATCTCACTGCTGGCATACCTTGCCTGTTTCCAGCAATCAGCATTTTATCACCAGTATATCTTTATCATGATGTTTAATATCCACCAGTATATATAATGATATAAATTATGTGTATATCTTCCATGTAGCTCTGAAATCTCTTTCCAAAACTAATTATCCCTTTGGCCCTCACAACATCCCAGAGCAGCCAGTTTTACAATGTATTTATTATCTCCTTCTCCATGCTGCAAAGGATTTCATTAACTTTCTCATATTCCTCCTCAAGTGCCTCTTTCCTGAAATAGTGATACCTCTTTTTTTGTGTGTGTAAGATGTTTGTACCTCCACTCATACTGCTCTGTTCCTTCCTGAGTTATGCCATATTCACCTAAAGTTGTAAGGACCAGAACTACAGCATTAAAAAGGCACCTAACATTTAGTCCAGTACTGCCTTGGTGATTTATGCTTTCTAAATAAGTTGCCAGCTAGGGTCAAGGAAATGAAAGATGACTGTGTAGATATTTGAGGAAATGACTGCTGAAGAAGAAGGAGGGATGAGTAATCAGATGCGGCACATGGTGTATAATAACAAAAGAAAACAGTGGTTCTTCTCCTTGTTCAATTACGGACATGCAAAGCACTTCATCATACCCTAAAATGTAATTTAACAGTTCATTTTATAATCTTTTACTCTATATTTTATGGATATTTAAAAATCATTACTAACTCAGAAATACATTTCTAAACAATGTAACTTGAATAATGTGTTGAAGATTGTGAGACAGTTTGCATAGAAGGAAAGAACTGAGGATACTTTTAATGAGATGTTCACAGTATTACCTTTCAGTTGTGAACATCTTGATGAATTCCTTCATTTCCTGGCAAATATGCCTCCAGTCACTACTGGGGTTCCCTGAGGTTCACTTTTGGGGCCAGTTCTGTTTAATGCCTTTACTGATGGTCTGGATAAGGGGATTAAGTGCACTGCCAGTAAGATCACAGATGACACCAAGTTGGGCAGGAGTCTTGATCTGCTGAAGGGCAGGAAGGCAGAGGGACCTGGACAGGCTGGATTAATGGGCCAAGGCCAGTTGTATGCAGTTCAATAAGGCCAAGTGACAGGTCCTGCCTTTTAGTCCCAATAACCCCAGGCAGTGCTGCAGGCTGGGGGCAGAGCAGCTGGAAAGCATTCCAGAGGAAAAGGACTTGGGGTTTCTAGTTGGCATCCAGATGAAATAGAGCCAGAGTGTGTCCAGGTGGCCAAGAAGCCCAGTGGCATCTTGGCTTGTACAAAAAATAGCGTGCCCAGCAGAACTAGGGTGGTGATTGTCTCCATGTACAGGTGAGGACACACGATGAATCCTGTGTCCATTTCTGGGTCCCTCAGTACAAGAAGAATGCTGGGGTGCTAGAGAGTGTCCAGAGAATGGCAACAAAGCTGATGGGGGCTTTGGAGAGTAAGTCCTATGAGGAGTGGCTCCTGAGGGAGCTGGGGTTATTTAGCCTGGAGAAAAGGAGGATTTCTGAAGAATTTTCTGTAATTTTAATGAACTCTGTTAGAGCAGACAAAAACTTACATAGAAAAGGAAATTAGGTACTTAATCTGTTCTTTAAATATTCTTATGTCCACAAATGCTGTTCTTTTCTGGGCTGCCACTGCAAAGTGCTGTCTCTGTATGAACAAAGGCCATGTATATGAAATTATGAGAATTTGCTCTCCTACAGCTGTCTGGGGTAATAGGATTAGCTGAGAACCATTTTGCTATCTGTATTTATTGATGCATCTACCCTTTTCCCCCTAAGTTCTTTATTTTTATTTTCTTAAGTTTCAGTCCTACCTCCCTTTAAAAACATTCTACTCCAAGATATCTGTATTTCTCTTAGGTGTTCTTAATCCTTGCCTTCAAGAGCTTATTAAATTACTAGAGGAAAGAAAATATAGTTACATAAAAATACGTGAGCATAATAAAAAAAGCAGATGTTTTAATATGTATCTCATAAAAGCAGGTCTATTGAGGGAGGGATGAAGGAGGAATGAGCGGAATCAGTGCATCAGCCCTGGGGGGAAAAAAGTGGACTAAATTAAAAAGGCAATTAAGAAATTCTGAACCTCCATCATGTCAATGAGCTTCTATGGTAGATAAAAAAGTGTGACAAAGAACAACACACTCATGCCTATTGTTTAGAACAATGAAATGTGTCCTGCTTGTTATGCTGCTGTTCTAAGCATATCTCATAATATTTCCATTATTGTGTGTAAGCGCAGCAAACATGAAGGATAGACAAGGCGTTTTTGGCACAAGGACAAAGAACATTTTGCTTCAGCTAGTAACAAATTGCTTTCATTAAGAACAAATGATCTTGGAGCAGTTTTCAGCTGTATGGTCTCTACAAGATGTCAAGCACAAATGGTAACCCAGTGTTTCCTCTAAACAATGGAATAAACCTAGATGGAGGCAAGTATCTGGCTTGCTTTAGGACATGTTTAGTCTTTCTCTGGCTGGGCAAAAGAACTTGCAGTCTCCATTCTAAAAATAACTATGATTAGGTTCTTACTTTTGCACTAACTAGTTTGGACTTGAATTAAGACTGACCATTTTAACAGTTAATATAATTAAAATGGTGATTTGTTCAGGATACAGCATCATCTAGTAGTATCCTGGTTCCCTTTCTTAATGTTCTTTAAATGATGCCTTTAGTGATTTTGTATAGATGTTGTACAGCAGCACTTGGCTATGCTGAAGAAAAATTTCTGTCAGCATTCCTGGTCAATCTATATTTTCAAGAGTGGGTGATGCAGCTTGATACTTTTTTAAAATACATTGCCTTCCCCTTATGAAAGAAGCATTCAGCTGATATGCAAACAGAGTTTCTGGTTAATAGGTTCTTACTGAGCAGCTTTGGAATGTTTCAATTTAGAAATGACTGCAATTTGATATTTAAGGTTGGAAAAATTGGTTTTGATCATGTGTTCTATCCTCTGTATAGAATAATATTTCATGAAGTATATTACCACATTACTTCTTGACTATGAATTTGTAATCTTTATTTTGAAAGTTCAATATCTCAGCTGTATAAGATCACTTTAGGTTTCAATTTCAGATTAAAATGTCTGATAAATCTAATAAAAATTGGGCAGGCAAAGGTATTTAAAACTCTCATTGGTTCTGCAACGCAGGCCTAATACAAACATTGGAAGAAAAAAGATGGAAACATCAGGGAGCCGGCTGGCTCAGCAGCATCAAAGACTGCATATTCCTCTTCTGCTAATACCAGAACTGTAGAGCACATTAGGAAGGAAAGAGATGATATGTTATGCACCAAAGCGTGCCTTCTGTGCTTCCACTCACAACGTAGCTGATGTATATTGAATAGCCTAAGGTTAAATCTGATGCTTTTTTCAAGTGAATATTACCCTTATATTTATTGTTTCCCACATAGCATATTTCATAATGGCATTATTAATGACCCAGAGAAAACCAAAAATAATCAATCTCATTGTCAGGAAAAAAGGAAGAAGAGCACTTATCTTTATGAAGAGTAAGGCAAAAATATTCTGAAAGGTCATAAGACATTCAAAGACCATTGCAAAGGCTGTTTAAAAGAAAGGAAGCTAAAATTTTCTGTTGGAAAGGTAAAAGCTGAATCTCTTGTAAACATAGAGCTTTGCAGAAATTTATAAAACAATACAGTGATAGGCACAAAGTCCAGAACATGTAAATGGGAATGATATTTGAACCCCTAGGAGTTTTCAAAGATAGTCCAATGGTTCTAGATGCTGTGAAAAGACAGTAAAGGACAAGAACTGGTTATCATAAATTAAAATGTAATAAAACCCACTGGAGATCTATTATTATGTTGCCTTATTTTCCAACCTCTGGAGAATAAGCTTTCACTATATTTTATGTTGAACTACTGGTGGAAGTCTGAGAAAATCAGAGACAAAGTCCCAACTTGGACATACCAAGAACATTGACAATCACTCTGCAAGCTGAACTTGAATCAAAAGAGCACATTGTTTTGGAAAAAAAAGATGAGGAGAACATTTCCTTCCATTTGTTTTCACTAAAGAAGAGCTGAGAAGTGTCCAGGATTATGTAATAGCTTGACATGAATTGTGATGTCTGTGTGCAGCATGGAAACCTGAGGACATGTAGCTGCAAGCAAACAGCTTTTGAATTGCAGCTGGGTTCTGTGAGGCTACCTAATGTCTCAGAGTACAGAGTCAGCAATCAGCCAGCATGGCTGGGATTCTGTTCCTTGGGGACAAAGGAGTCTTTGAAGTCATCAAAAGAAATGCCTGTCTCTCATCTGAAAGTACCTTAGGAGAATAGAGTGGCTGAAACACTGGGGAGATGTTTCTTTTTCCTTCAGGGATCTGGAGCAGAACAGTTTTTACAGGAACACTGCTGGTTCCCATGCTTAAGGCTGGAGAAATATCGATGTACTTCAAGAGGAGAACAAGAGGACTGAAAAGACACAGTGTAGGTTAGTGTAAACTTTTGGGACAGAAAAGTCAGATAACAAGGGGTGGGGGACATGGGGTGTTGGCTCAAGGATGGGTTGATGGTTCAGAAGATGAGCCTGAACTCCTGGAGGGAAAATCCAAAGTAGTATTCAAAAGCTGAAACAAAACATATACAAGTTCCCCTTCACAAATACAAACCAGCCAACTTTGGTGTTATCTCCAAGGCAGGGCTTTTTATAGATACAGTTTCTATTGTGCAATTTGTGCTGCTTTGCTAAACAAGCGATAGTTGTGTTTAAAATGCTATGGAAAATCTATCATGTATATATCTGAAGGACTGCCTATATCCACAGTACTGAATCTGTGAAAAGGTTTGTATTTTTGGTGCCATTAAAAAAAACCCCAAAAAACCTTGAGAACTTAGGGATTATTGAATTTATTTCAGCCAGTGATAGCTGAGCTGTGAGGTCAAGCACTCTTTGCTACCTTGATGATACACCCGAATTTAGAGGTGATGCCTGGAATCTACCAGGGCTTTGTAAAACATAAAAACAGAATTCTGTACTAGGATAAAATCCCAATCACCTGCTAACTTTCCAGTCAAGGGGAGATTGGCCTTTGTCCCAGGTTTTTAGTAGAGGAGGACATTCATTTTTCTTTTTAGTCCATCCAAGTATTTCCTGCTGCCAAAGACTGTCATTTCTGTTAAACAAAATCACTTCATGAGAACTGACCTCAATTCATTTACTCAGAACATTAGCTGCTAAAAAATGGAAAAATAATTGGAATATCCTCTCCTTGTAGCATTCCATGCCATAAACAGAAATTTCTGGCATTAAGGGCTGATGATGGATAATGGTATCAGTCCTAGTCAAGAGTGGATCTTAGCCAGCAGAAATCTAAGAAATTAGAAATAACCTGTATTGACTTGCTATTACTTCATTAAAGGATGGCTGGAGAAAGGTATTTGTTTAGGTCATTTATTTATCAGCAGTACATGATCAATGCATTGGAAACTTATGAAGTATTTGTGATAAGGTCAGGTGTTATTTACACACAAGGTAATAATATTGCACTGCAGTTCTTCCTATCTAAAAAATGATTTGTACAACTCTTGGAATATGTTTAATCAGTCATCCATTAAACACTATTTCAACCTAGAGTGTGAACGCTCTAGAAAGAACCCCAATGAGAGTGAAGGGTAATCATGTTTCCATGGACTGTTGATCAGAAGCTATGCATCAAACACTTGAAAAAATTCAAAACATAATTCTTGGGATACTGATCTGGATCCTTACAATTGTCACAGATAGATTTTTTTCTTGTGTCTCTTACACTTTTGTATTTGGCTGACCAGTAAATTTCCTCTAGGCTTTCTGGACTTAGAATCACAAAATCATTAAGGCTAGAAAAGCCTCCCAGGTCACCAAGTTCAACCTTTGATTGAACATCACTGTATCAACTTCAGCACAGCACTGAGTGCCAGGTCCAGTCATTTCTTGAGCACTTCCAGGGATGGTGATTCCAGCATTTTCCTGTGTAGCCTATTTCAATGCTTGATAATCCTTTCAGTACATTTGACCTCCTCATCCAGATCATTAATAAAAATATTAAACAATAAAATGTTCATGTTTATGATCAGGACTTCTGGACTTTTCTTTCAAATCAGAGAGCTGAAGATGTGCATTTGGTGGTTTGTTATTCAAGTTGAATTGTACTGGACTTCATCTATAATTATAATTTTTGAACCTGATGAACGTTCTAAATACAAAACTATGAATCCAAAACAGTAATAATGTTTCAATGTTTTATTCAGAAACTCATGAGTGCCCCTTTTAACTAAGTGGTAAGTAAAATGTGTAAAAAATGTTGAAGTGTTTCAATCGTTCTCACTGTGCGTATAATGCAAAATGCTTTTTTTGTAACATAAAAACAGATTGCAGAGTTTGAGAAGGTAGCACGTAAGGGTATAATTCTATAAGGGTATATTTTCCAGAAAATGTAACAAAGTATTTCAACTCATCCTGTAAATATTTAAGGTACTTGTTTGGAGTGCCATCATCCTATAATTCTCTGGGAGAGAAAATGAAATACAGCTATGAGACAGATTATATCAAAAGCACAGAATTATCATACTCACACAATAACTCATATATGGAAGGCAAGATCAATGCCTGATAAACCTGATTATTATCCTAAGCTTCAAGTGAAACATGGCACAGTCTAAAATAAGAGAATTCAGATACCTGTCAGGAGAAGGAAGCCTGAGCTTGTCAGGTTCTCGGTACTTCTGCCTCAAATATGATAAACCACAAAAAAATCAATTCTATGTTTTCAAGAATTCTAAAAGACTTCTAATTTCAAAGTAAAGAAGAATCAGTGAAAACAGATGTCAGAGAGCATTCTACCTTGCCTTAGCAGCAAGGATAAACAATGTTCACCAAACAGTAAGTGGAACTCCCACTCCCAAATCTGTTTGTGGGCACACATGAGAAGTACAATCTTGGCACAGGCTGAAGGCACTGGTTTTCCCCTCCAACATGATAGCAACACTTTTGTATTAAGAAAGAAGTTATTTCAGAAAATTCTTAGAGTCTGACAGTTCAGATTTCTCTTGATAAAATTATTTCAATATGAATATGTCAAGGATAAATAGGAATCACAGAGAACTGAGAGTAAACTGAGAATTTTTATTGGTTATTAAATGGCATGTAGAAAACACCTTTCTCAAGGCTTTTATAAACTTGTTCTTTTACAGATGTCAAAATCTTAAATTTTGTGTTGTAATAATGTCCCAAATTCCATTTCAGGCAATCATTTCTTTTAACTAAATTACAGTAATTGAAAAAATTATAATATTAAGTAAAACAGTGCCACCACTTTTCTCCAAACTCCAATCTAAAATGTTACAGGAGCAAGAGGTGGAATAGTAGAACTGGAAGGCTTTTAACAGTGTAGTGGTGATTAAATGAAGAATCTGCCCTGCATATTTGAATAAAACATTAAGAAACTGGAGGACAGAAAATACTTCTTTATACAATGTCAGCTTAGTTCTACACAAAACACCTATTTCTGAGAGTATTTGACTTAATAGAAATACAACTTAGCAGCCAGAGGAAAATGGAAGGGTTTTCTCATTATGTGATAGATATGCAAACATAGCTGTACAGTGCAATTGATGAACTACTACTGCTGAATCCATCTGTTTATGTTCTACCAAGGGCACCTTTTTATGTCTGTCTGATGCCTGCATCCAGCCTCCTTGAAGGATTCCCATGGGTGTGCACAACCCTCTCTGTGAGCTGTGCAGCACAGGTTCAGGCACATCTGCCGCTGCTGTTTACCTGCCAGAGAGAGTAATTCTCATTTGAAAACTGCTGAACTCAGATAGCAAAGCTCCTGTGCCCATGTGCAAAGATTATACAACATTAGGTGGAGCAGGATAAATGGATCCATGTACTTCCAGCATAGCTTTGTCAAAAGCTGTGCTAAGAAATAGCTTGGCACAGAGAAAAGTGCTGCTGAAGGCAGCACTGCACAAGGACAGTGATTATCTGAGATGTAGATGTAGCACAGTTGTTATTAGAGCAGGTAGGAGTGCTACCTGTGTGCTCTGTAAATATGAAAAGTAATTTTTTATTATCCAACAGATTTTCTCTACCGTCAGATTTACCTCGGAAGAGGGATAGATAAACATGGATCTTCACATGACAAAAAGTTAACAAAAGGAATGCTTGTTCAAAAAGCCTGTGGTTGGTTCTGCCTGCAGGTTATCAGCAGACTTCAAAGTCTGGAGTGCTTCTTTATCAGACTGATTTCATGGTGTGGTCACACTGGACTGTGTGACAGATAGAAGGCACAATTTGCTCAGGCATTTTCTGGAGTCTTCTGGTATATTCTTTCTAGAAGTCTTTAAAACTAGTGTTTATTATTAATTGAAACAAATCAACTTTTAATCTAAAGCTATCGTTAAACAACATAATATTATGTACATCAATTTGAAAAAAAAAATGCAAAAAACCATAAATCAAATCTTCCCTTCCTAACTATGGTTAAATTCCTCTGCAGAGGTATTTCTGTTGTTTGGACTTAATTTTCAGTCAAGCAGTATTCAGTTGTCACCAGGCAAGCTTACTAGCTTTACACTTTGTGCTGCAGAAAGGTTGAGCAGATTTTCCAGGAAAGTCTCATTCTTTCCACCACCTCTTCAGACTGTTTCAGAGACAGCCTCTGAAGCTAATATGTCTATTTTCCCTCACACCACCTCTCTATTTCCAGTACTGTAGTTTTCTGATTTCCATGTCAATCTTGCTCTGCCTGTCCTCCTAAAACCTGGACATTTTTCCAAAATGGAGGAGCAGTTCTCAGAGAAAGAGCAATTATCCCAAGTGGATATAATTGCACCAGAATAGAGTTGGCAACGGAGTGCAGGAAGCCACAATAAACTGTAAACAAATCCATTAAATAATCATGCTCCTCATCACTGATTGGCTTCCAGTGTACTGAAAAACCTTACATATTTATTGTAGAAGAATATTTCAGATTCGACTTAGTATTAGCATTGCTGTTTGGTTTTTTCATGATCCTTTAACTGGTCATGGGTCTGAAACTTCAGGGTTTGCCATGACAAATATCAAGATTGGACAGAGGGGCATCATGCTTTTGTTTCAGATCATGTTCCAAGATCTGTAAGAAATCTGCACTTTTTTTAAACCATACTTTTCCCTTGTGAACAATCTTGAGTACCATCCTACACAGCCAGACATCTACTGAAGCGTATGATAATAATTTTTTCTGAAACAGTATAGAAAGCAAATTAAGGAACTCTGCTACAATTATTATATAAAGAAAACATGACAGATAGCTGAACCTGTAGTTGTGTAATAAAACTTCAGATTTTTACATACTTAAATTTGTTGTGAGCAAATTATTATTAATCCAAAGTGACAAACATTTCAATACATTATGAAATGTGCTTTGCAAGAAAGAAGAAAACAGTTCATGAATATCATAAAATAAGCAGCTATTGGTAGTAGTCATAAACTGTTAAACTATATGTTAGAGTAGCATTATAAAAATGAGCCAGCAGCCCTGACAATAGAATTTTGAGTGCTATTTGATATTTTCTCATTGATCTCTATAATCTGCTGTAAATATAATAATTTGACCATGAAAAACCCTTTGGTAATTTGATTGTGAACAAGACATTTTCTTAAAAATCTAAAATATTTCACTTGAGGGCTCTGTGGCACAAAAGACAGTATCTCAGTCTGGATTTTTTTTCTTCAGTAAGTAAATCAACTGACTTAGTAAAATAAAAAAAGTCTTGGAAGACTGATCAAAGTCAACAGAAAGTTTCTAAATATTTTGAAGCTAAAAATTCCTCCCTCGCTTTTTGTTCTTCTGATTTTCACTTGGAACCAGCTCAGACTCAGAAAAACATACAGAGAAGTCAGGGACTTCTACCAAGGACTTTTGAAGCCTTTTAACCATCACAACTCAGAAAAATTTTAAGTAAGTATCCTGAAAATGGTGTTCCTTCTGTTTGAATAGCACAAGTTTCTCTTGTCAGTAATTGATATTACCTTTGTTTTTAATATTATAATAACATAAAACAGGCAAAATAAGCGTATCCAACCATTAACACTATTACATTTTCTTCTCATATTCATAACAAGACCTTTTCATTTAGAGCTATAACATGGGTGGAACTCTGGTAAATTGCAGGAAAGTTGTGGAGCTGTTGCTTGATTGCAATTTGTAGATTTGTTTTTTTTTTTCTTGTGAGGTTCTCTGTGTGGCATGACCCACTTACTAGACTCATTTTAGTATTTTTCACTCATCACTCTGCCCACTTGTGATACTATAATATGGATGTTCATCTTGATATCTTCAATGGCATACTGTAGTTTTGAAGATATTTGGTCTTTCTTCCTGTGAAGCTTTAAGTTCAAAACCAATCAGTATACTTTTATTTACTTCTGTGCTTAGACAAGTTTAAACTAAGTTTGACTCTCTTGCCAACATTTATTTTCTGTTTTTATCATTCCATCTGTAACATTTTCTTCTTCCTTCTACTTTCTTCTCCTCCCAGCACACACATTGGAAAATAATCAGGACCTTAGATGTACTGCAGTGGATGGCTTACTACACCATCAAGAATTTAATAACTCCTCCCAGTGTAATTTCTGTGACTCAAAAGACTGTTTTGTCTCCAATATGGTATTAAATAGAGAGTTTGGTTTAAAAATAAATGCTGAGTCTTTCCAAAGGCCATCTGATAAGACTAGTAATTCAAGAGTGAAAACAGTATAGCTACTCTTTTATGAGAAAAATACTATTGAAAATCTACTGCATTTGTTCAAGTGTATTGAACTGAAAAGTTTTCTAGAACAAACATCTACTAAAAAAAATTCTTCCATTACACTTTTCTAGCAGCTTACTGCTGGCAACAGAAATGTCACTGAATGCAATTGTCCTTGGAGTTCTTAGGGTTACAAGGATATTACATCACCTAGCAACAGAAGCATCTATTTAGGATACAAGTTCAAATGCATTCTTTTAATGTGTTGTAGATCCCCCAGGATATACACAAATAAACTCCCATAGAAATCCACATAGTTTGCAAGGCAGTCTGTTTCTTTGTCCTTGATGCATCAGTGCTTTTCATTGGGAAGGCTTTGACCTTTTGCTAGCAAAACTGGTAACAGTCTCCTTATTTCATGTATGTGTTTGTTTATTTGTTTATTTCTTTTCAGGCAAAAAAAATTGTGCTTAGAGATTTACATACTGTTCTTTGAAGATCCTTCCATCCAGCTCATTGTCTCTCCTTCAAAATGAGATTTTATTGAATTTTGGAACCTTGTATATTTAATAACTAGAATCGGGCAAAAAGCAAGCTAACTGTCTTGTAGGAAACTTCCTTTTTTTTAATTAAAAAAGAAAGTATTTAACTTCTCAGCAAGCAGAAGTTATCAATCCAGAGTGTCCTCAATCACACTGGTGTGTGGTGGGGTTTTCAGTCAATACCAGCGATGACACACCACAGAATGGCCCTAAGATGGTCTCAGGGTCCCTGCAATCAGGCACTTCATTCTCTTCTGCCCTGTTGCCATGGATCTTGTAATTTTGTAGAATCAGGTCAGACTCACCAGGAATGAAGTGTCCTTCACAGGATCATTCAGAGCAATGAAATGGTTATGCAGACAAACATTGATAAATCTGGGCTGAGTTTAAAAATCCATGGAAAATCTCTTTCTGGGTATGAAATGGTGAAATTCAATACTTCATCTTGTTTCATCTTAGCCATCCTTTGTAATCTGCAGTTGGCTGTAGCTTACAGAATACCACAATGATATATGACAAGTTCCACTCTTCTTACACCCTCTGAGTACATGCTAGACTTCTATTAATCTCATTGAGCTGGAAAGGATGTGTGGGGGGCAGAGCAACCTGCCTTGTACTTAACATTTTATGACTCACAAGTGAGTTCTGACTTTTCTGTGTAATTCTCTAAGTGTGCCTTTTCTCTTTGTGCTTTGTGCTTGGGTTTCCAATTTGCTTCTTTACTTTAAGGACAAATCTTCAAAGGGGTTAAGCATCTTTGAAAATCTTCTCATAAGCCTGTGAAATTCTAAGATCAAAGTCTTTTTCTGGAGACTAGTCTAAACTTCTTCTTACTCATTCTTAATTGATAGCTGTATGATCAAAAGCTAAAGTGTAGATATAGCCAAAGATGGACTGAAGTATTTGAAAACCTATGCAGATGCATAGTGACCCATCAAGACATTGTGTGTGAACATGAATCCTAAATCATTCCAATCCTTCTAGGAATCCACTTGAATGTGCAATTGTGGAGTCAGCAAGATTCAGGCAGAGGGATCCCATAACGTGGGATTCTGGTGTCTTGGGCAGCTTCTAGTGGAGCTTCTATTCAGCATAAACAGAATTCAGACTAAGTTCCTGTAGTTTATTCCATCATTTGTATTACTTTAAAAAGTGATGAGTGTATCTATGGCACAACCAAGCACTTTACACTGAAGTTTGTTATAAAGGAGTGAAAGTTTTGTGCTCAGGTAATTGACAGATTTTGTCTCTCAGACATCCAAACTTTCAGCCAGTCTGGCAAGTCTGATTATTCTACCCTGCTCACGTAATGTAATAATAAAAATAACAGCACTTTGAATTTATTTTATTTGGAGGATTATGGTATAGTCTAGACACACGCTTAGTAAATACATAAAAAAATAGAACTAGTGTTCTAAGCCGAGCACAGAAATGTTACTACAGGCAAACAGAAGCCCCTTGGAGATAACTAGCTGATATATCAGGGAATTCTCAAAGACTGATTATTAATGCACCAAAGCCATATAAATTCAGTGAAACAATCAGAAGACATTAAAGAAAGGCAGCTTTATGTCTACTTTGGGCCCATTCTTCATACGATTTAAGTCAAGACAAATCCCTGTCACATCATATTTTCTTGCTGTGGGATGATGTGGGGCAAATAAGAGGCCCACTTAGCTCTTTTGTGTAGCTCATTTAAAATAACCCAGATTAATGGGGACCTGTCTTTTTTACCCTTGTATGGAATGATAAATACTAAGAAATATTATTGAAGCCATTCAGCTGCCCATTAATAATACATTAGTAAATACCATATGATCAAATATCAGCTTGCAGCTGAGCCGAGTGTTAGCTTAAATACCAGAAATATTTCATTCATGAAGGGTAAGGGTCCTGCTAGCATCTACATATATACAGGATGCAGAAAGGAGAGAAAATAAGTCCCAAAATACCTGAAATACTATTTTGTCACAGCTGAAGAAGCATGGGGGAAGTTTCCCAAATGGGCAGAGCACTGAGTATCACAGAAACAATGATGGTTATTCTCTTGACTTTCTCCAAAACCTAACAATGTTTTACTCTGCTTGCAGAGCCCAGTTCAAACCTCAATTTTGCTAGAAAGAATTCTTCTGATTTCAAGGGTTTCATTCCTTTACATTCTTTAGCAAGATTAAAAGATAACAATTTAAACCCTTTGGCAATGACTACTACTTTTGCTCTCGCTCCCCCAGGGACAGTCACTGATTTGCTCAAGAATCTTAAAAACTTTATATTCTTCCTGGACTTGCTTCTCTTTTTGAAGATCTGTGCTCTTTTTATAACTTAGAAGATCAAGCCTTTTCTTTCCTGGAAATATTCTGTTTTGTGAGTAATGATTTTCCTTCCTTACATCTAAATTTATTCTGTTTATAAGAAATAGTCTGTTGTCAAGTTCTTGCATTTTTTTTTTGTCAGTGAGTGTAGGTACCACCCTTCTTCATGCAATAATATTGGTCATACCTGAAAGGAAGATATTTTTTATTTCCACCTTCCAAAGAAATGAGGCAAAAGCTTTTCTTTTTCCTTTCTTTTTTTTAATATTTTTCAAGTCAAATTACTCTCTATACATACATCAGATTTCTTTATTGGCCTGACATTGTACTGTGTCATCCCATGCCAGGAGATGTCCTGTAGTAGCTGTTCACTAATATGTATTATTCATATAATTAATTCAGTCTTTGAAATTGAGATTCCCTAAAAATAATAGAAAAAACCCTGGAATTTGCAAACAATACAGCCGTTTGCCTATTTTACCTATTGATTATAAAAGTCCATTACACTTTCAAGTCTGTATTGCTTTAGTTTCCTTCTATTAAGAAAAATTCTGGTTTTACAACTCTCTGTGTGTCTGTGCGCATGTGTGTGTATATTGTAGGTAACACACATTCTAACTCAGGGATTTTTTTGGAGACTCACAAAGGAATTTTTAAGAACTGATATAAAGTCCATGACATTCAGACTGTGGATAACTTTCAAAAATCTATTAGGGACTGAAAAAAAAATAAATTAAATTTGGTTTGACAAAATAAGATGCTAAAATATTAGGCATATAAAATTAGACATATAAAATTTTATGGACGCATAACTGCCCTGACACAAAAACATACTGCAGATTTAAAATGGTCTCCAAATGAATATTTTTCTTGTTTTCAGCCCCTTTTATTTTTTTTTTTTCAGTTTAGTACTATGGCCTACATAGCAGAGATGAAAATCCAGTCAGTGATCATATAACTTGACATTAATTGACCCTCTACATTATGTGACCTACATGTAAATTAAATACTTCCAGTCTCAGGCTCTTGGTTTTCTTAGCTCAAAAGACACAATTCTGTTCAAAACTTGCAATTTTTTACCATAACTACTAAGTACTAAATTTTCTTTGCCTTACTCTTCCTATCAAACCAAACAGACAGAGTTGGTATCTTGAATTTTGTCTTAATAATTACCCTAAACAGCAAATTCCCCTTGGATGCTCTAAAAAAATTATTGACAGAGAGTCCCTAAGAGCCTTTCCACCTACCACAAGGAGTAAGGCACTGTAAGGGAATAAATAAGACAAACCTTAGCACTGGAAGGAATCCTGAAACAGGGAGTTCTTCTGCTAATACGAGCAAAAACATGTATTTCAGCTGCAGTTGCAGGGCAAGAGAATATAATTTGTTTATTTAAACACTTGGTCCTCAGATGAGAGAACATATTGTATGAAATGTGGAATTCACCATTTTCTTCTTCAAACCAAAATTATGATCTCTTTTTAAATTTTGAGGAGGCACCTGGACAGAGAAGGTACTCTCTGCTTCATTGCATTTATGAAGTTTGTACTAAACTTGACTTCTGCCCCAGGTAGTAGGGGTATAATTGATTCTCATTAATTTAAAAAAAAAAAAGAAAAAAGTCAAACTATCACTTACATTTGTCTTCACACTCAAAAACAAGGCTTCATTATGAAGATGAACAGGAACAGATATTTAAAACCACATGAAAAAAAACCCATATTGTTTTCAAATTCCTGTGTTTAAAGAAGGAAAAAAATACATCAAATAACAAAGCATTTAATACATTAATTAATAATTTAACTGGAAAAAAATCTGCTACATTAAAAACAAAATACAATATCCCTGAGTGGTTTCCAAACATTAAATTTACTATAACCCTTCAGCAAAATAAATGCAAAACTGCACAAAATTTACAGATTTTACATAAATCATAATGCTGGGTGATAAAAGATCAAGAGAGTAAATTTTAAGAGATTGTGGAACATGGGTAAATATATTCTCCTAACCTGAATTTTAACATGTCAGAGGTACCTAATTACTCTGTCTCCTGGAAAAAGCCTTGTGAAATGTTCTGAATACATGTTTTTATGGAGTTGCCCTTAGGTGATTTTATATATTGCCTGAAAGAGCACTATAAAAAGTATACTTTGTACACAAAGTATGCAAAGTATACATGTATACTCATAGTTATGTTGAGATTACTATAATTTTGCTAAAGAATTAATGGATTGACCTCTGGTTTTTTTCTTTAACTCTTCCTGAAGCCAAGATAAATGATTTATTTTTCAGTTGATGCTCTGTAATGAAATTATAACTTACCAACCATAACAATTTCTAAAACACTACTCATTTTAAAAGATGGAGTGTTATTGCGTTGGCATAAACTCTTGGATTAATTCACCTTGATTGATTAAAAACTCTTATTGTATCCATTGTACTTAAATATTTTTCATTCCAGAGTAAACAATGGCAGCTAATAGACATGGTATCTCACTGCTGTGTGATCGAAGACTAGCTTTTAGGACAAGAAATAAATGGAAGTCTAATCTTTCTAGTGCCTTTTAGAGGTACTTAACATTGGTCTACAAAGAGCATTGAATGAAAAGAATTAGTAATGGGAGAGACCTACACAGTCATTTGTCCAGTCCTCTGCCAAAGCAAGATTGCTTGTCTATGATATACTGTGTTTTTAAGTATGATGTCCAGTCCAACCCTAAATTATTCATCTGACCTGTTACTGTTTCTATTATATCCTTAGACATACCAGATCATTTTATACTGTAGCTTGGATTTTATAGTGCTTTATTTAATTTTGTTCCTGTAAGTGCATGCTTTGCAACAACTTACACGGTCTTCTTTCCCCTTTTACTTGTACTTCTCAGATGCTTGCTGAATTAGACAAGCTACACCAGTGTGATCATTTTTCTTGACTATTCAGGCTGTGAAATCACTCTGCCTTGCATGCAAAATCACAGGCTTTTACACAGTGTTGCACTTGAAGGTCAAATTTAATTTACCATCTACTAAATTCATCAAATGCTATTATGTTCTTACATGTTTCTAATGGTAGAGAGATCTTCTATGCAGCATTATTTTCATATATGTTACCCAAGATATATTTCCAAACCTGTGCATTTAATGCAGGAAATCTGTGCTAAGGGCCACCCTTCATGTACTGAGTGAAGTTCTGCTTCACTTTTTTGAATTATGCATATTAAGCAACAGAATGTCCTTATCTCCACAGGTGATATGTTGATAAACTTTTTTATAATCATCACTATAATGGCCTCATCACTATAATGTCCCTGCCTTTAAATATCAGTAGGTTTTGTTGTCCTAATCTTCAATAGTATCTTTTATGAGATATTTCCTCTTTTCTTTAAAATCTCTAACCTAAAAAAGCCTGACTCTGATTCACAGAAAGCAGTGAAGAAAGAACTTTATTGTCTAGTTTAGAAGAACCCATTACATATCCTATCTGTGATATCATTAGGGCTGCTTGCACAAATACAATTGAAATGAAATCCAGGGAAAATTTGTTGTCCAGGATGGGTTTTGGAAGCAGGATAAGAGAAGAGGACCTTCTATCTTTCCTAAAGCATTCTGGACAGTGTCCTGGGGTGATACAACTTGAGGGGCTTTAACCCCTTATCCTGGAAGTGCTTATGAGAAGACAGCTGAGGAGAAGAAGGGATGGCAAGAGTGATGAGGAGGAGCATGCTGGACTTCTTCCAGATACCACTGTGCCTGAAGGAGATGACATCTCATTATTAGTTGGAGAAGGTCCTGTGCAAAATGACAGTACAAAAAAGGAAGCCAAAAACCTGAAAAAAAAAAAAAAAGCCAAAACCCAAAAATAATAGAAACAAACTCAAAAAGCAACCAACCAAAGAAAAAAATTGATTCCATTAATAAACTACAGCATTCCCAGTTGCCAGAATCAATAATGGTTAACAGGTACATGCTAGTGAAAACTAATAGCTATGTATTTTTCTCTTCCAGGATGACTCTTTACAGGGTTTTTTAGAGCACAAACTCTTTTTTCAAAATTGAGAATACCACCATCGATCATAGAGTGCAGCATATGTGAAACATCAAAGCACAAAAAAGCACAGAAATCTTTCTTTAACAGCCTGCTTCTCTTCACTTATGGACATTTTATAAATAGAATATTCAGGGCTTCTCCTTTTGTACGTTAAAAATGCAGAGTTTTAGGTAGCACTTGCAGTAGGCAACCTTTTTAGTAAAGTGAATTTACCATGTTGATTCAGAGATTTCAGCTAAGTTTTCCATTCAAGAGGTTTTTCACATCAGCTCTTAACATGCTCCTAACAGGTACCATTTTTTCAGCTGCAGACTGCATATAATCACCAGTCACTGTAATGAACAGTTCTATACTGTATCTTTCCCATAACTGCAAATGCCACCTAGATCTAACTAATGAGAAGTCACATAAGAGAGTTTATTACGTAATAGTTAAAAAAGCAGAATGTTTACATTGCTTTACATCATCCAAAATTCTGATCCAATGCCCCAACAAGTGAACTGGAGAGGGTGTGGGGAGGGGATTTAAAAGGAGGATGCAGGGTGAAAAGAAATGATTGTTCAATTATATGGAACTGATAAAAATAAAAAAAATTATTATAAGGCAATGGTTGGGTATTTGACAGCACTCTGCAACATCACTCTGCCAGCCTTTAAAAGAGAGAGGAAAATGCTATCATAGTGACCTTAAGGAAGGTGAGTGTAAAGGCAGAAAGAGCAGCATTTCTCTGGAAATAGCTGGACTGTGCAGGACATGGTTTTCCTTCTCCTTTGTCTTTGAAGGTCCATCTTTGCCCAGGCTAGCAGAAGATTTAATAGACAGCAATTGGTCATCCCTGTAGCCAAGTCACTGAGGATGATTTTTGATTTTTTCTTGCTTAGGAGAGGGTTCATGCAACTTGTCCCTGATGCCTGGTATTGTTATATTTCCCAGGTATATACATGCAGCAGCTGCAAATGCTTTATTTACTTCCTGTAATGGCCAGTTGCAGTAATTTGCTTTACTTATTCCTTGTTTTGACCTTTAAATAATCCCTTTGATTGTTTTGACCATTACCAGATTGGAAAAAAACAGACTAAATTACCACATGGTTAAGTAAAGCAGGTATCATTTTCAACATATGCTTTTAGTGAATGGCTTTCAAAATGCTACGCTTATGGGAATTTTAAATGATTGAGTAAACCAGAACAGAATGAAGCAAGCAAAAGAGAATTTATCAAACCAGCTTACTTTGAATGATGGCTATCACAAGGAAACCTGAATATAATACGTTTTGAGAAGTCTGAACTTCAATCACTTTATTTGATTGTTTGTAAGAAAATGAGCAAGGAACTGTCATTTGTAAAGTAATATATTTTTCCCTCTCAGAAAAAAAAATATCATGGTCACAGAGATTGTTTTGATTAATTATTAATCAATGCGTCATTCTACTTTTGCAACACTGTTAATAACCCAAGCCTTAATGGCAGCAAGATGTTCTAGCAGAGAACAACTATACATAGGCTTCTGAAGCTGTATCCAGGAGTATCTGTATTTGAGAAGAATGAAGGAGGATAGACTACAACCAGAATTACAGCATCTTACGATACCTACTTCTGAGAGAACTGGCAAACCCAGAAAATATCCACAGCACAAGTTTTGTTTTGTTTCTTTTCCATGTGGCCCAATAACTTTCCAGTAGGGATAATTCAATGCTGAGAGGTGTACCACAAAGAGAAGTGTTGCAGAAGTTCTGTTCCTGACTCAGTCGTCTGCCTTACATGATGCCAAGTGCTTTTGAAATCTAAACAACTAGCTCAGCTGGTAAAAAAGTTAGCAAAGGTGAGGAAAATTTTATCTGCAGCAGATAGGAAATAGAAAACAGAGAGGTGGTGGATGCAGTAGGATTTGGTGACAGGTCAATGTGCTTTGAGGAATGTGATCAGGGAGCAAAGAGGAATGAAACAATGTAAAAACAACAGCACTGTTGAGAAGTGAGGCAGAACACAACATTATTAAGCTAATGGTTTGAAGCATTAGAATACTGAATTCACTGTGGATGGAGGCAGCACAAATATGCACAGTATGAAACAGAACATTATGATAAAGAAAAAGGAAGAGGTTGGAATGCATTTCCCTGAAGGATTAGGTTATTTGTTTGGATGAATGTATTGCAGGTTTTGAGGCTACATTTTCAAACATAGAAATGCCATTTATTTCAAGTGTTAGCTGCTACATACAGAATACATAGATACATTTATTTATTTAGGCACGTATGTATGGATACAAACAATGACTTTAGTAATTTTTGACACCAGAATGAAGAGAACATGAATATGTTTTTAGCACACAGATACAATGAAGATTATTTTCTGGAAATAATAAATTCTCAAAAAGGCTGAACAACAGCTCCCAGAGTGAGACACTCTGCATGTTTGAATTAATGTTCCTGAGTGCTCCCTTGTTAGTGCTAAGCATATAGTTTAAATAAAGAAATCACATTCCAGGCTTCAAATACAATTTGTCAGCTTTGCTTCTGGGAAGTGTGAAAGCAGCAAAAGTGAGAGTCATTTATTCACCATCTGTTCAGCAGCTCACCTCTTTATCACACAGAGATGCAGAAGATACAAAGTTTAGTAAGTTTTCAGACACCAGGCTGTTAGGAGTGAAGACAGGGCATTTTTTATTAACCTTATGAACAGAAATCCACTGGGTTTCCATATGTCCCATAACTTAACAAGACCACTAGAAATATTTATCATATCACCCCATTGCATCTAATTTTTAGTATGTAGTTAATATCTTAATATTTAAAGGGATTAACTGAAAAATACGGCAGTTGAGTGATTTGGGGAAATTTGTTTTTAAGGTTTAGGAAATGAGAGAAAGGGGAGATCATGAGAGAAAGAGTGTAATTCAGAAAGGAGACTGAATAAGATAAAGTATTTGCAGCTTGCTTACTGTATAATCTAGGCTCCACGAGTTCTTAATCCAGCTGTTAATACCATTCATCTGTGTATATAAACCTAGAGACTCTAACTAACTTGCAGTGTCTATCTACAGATATTTCTTGTGGAGTCCTGATTACTGGCCGTCATTTCTACACATTCTCATAATAAAAATTTGTAATTTTGATATTTCATAAAAGTGGGTTTATTTGCACTTGTGGAAAAAAATATTCTAGGTTTGCAGTAGTTCTGCATATACAGTGCATATACAAGTTTCACAAAACCTTATAGAAGCATGAAAAATGCCTTCTTGAAAATTTAGCATTGCTGCTAAATAGGAAAGTAACTTGTTGCAGTAGAGGAAATACCATTTTTCCTTATCCAGAGAACTGATCATAAAACAGATTATTATCAGAAAAATAGAGTAGGGCGCTTCATATTTATATAAATTAGTGACACTCTCCTTGTGTTGTCACACTCAGTCTCTCCAGACTCTGCAGTACAGATTGAGATCTTGCACACTGCTGCACTCAGACTCAATCTGCAGTAACTTAAGTATTTCCATAGGAGGTGATGAAATCCAAGAGTGGTTCATTACCCCACAATAAAGTGAAGGTTAATGAGTGTCATCACTCTACCTGTACCTGTTCAGGTTTACAGATCAGTTTGAGTGCAAACCAGACATCACAGTCAATAGGAAGTGCCCTTTCTTGCCCCATCTACCTGGTCACACTGATCACATGAATGCCATTTTCATACTTTTAGCACTTTTATGCTGCTCCTTGTTCTTATGATTAACGCAACAACTTCTCTTTCTGCTGGAAGTTCAGACTTCTGCGTCTGTTCTTAGCTGATCAACTTTTTTGCCTGTTTTCAATTGAGTGTCAAGAATGAACATGTGGGCTGAGAAGCACCTCAGTGTCAGACACAATGGGAGGGGGGAAAAAAACACAACAGGAGTCAAGGAGGCAGGCTTGTTCTACAGCTGGGTAAGTAAGACGCAATTCTTGGACTCCCACACAAACAACCTCACAGTCTTCAATGGGATTGCTTGTGGAGGATAACCAGTAACAGAAATCTATCACACAGATAAAAACTGTAACATATAGTGCAATTGGAATCCTTAATGAAGCTACAGAGCAGCAGAGCTGTACTGACCTGCAGATGAATTGTACAGAACCCTCCCTTGGCCCCATCCAAAGAACTGAACAGCACATTTGCCCAGGTACTCTAGAGTAGCTTCCAACAGAAAACATTGTGCCACTTGAGTTATTGCTCATCTCTACCTCCCTCCAGTAGCTAAAAGGAGAGGGTAAATCACGTTTAGCCTCTGTAGCTGCCAAGCAGTACTACCGCTTTGGGAAGCTGCCTGTCGCATCTCCTATTAATGAGCACAGAACTCAGAGCTCCCGACCCGGGAGCAGCAGTATCAGCACATCCCCCGATGCTCCTCCTGGTGTGATAGACAGTGAAGTACCTGTTAAGTCTTGTGGCTGCATGCCAGCATCCAAGCACAGCAAGTTCATATTCTGTCAGAATACATCTCTGACCAGAAACAAAATAACTGCATGAGTTTTGAGAAATGAAAGAATGCAGGTGATGATAACAGCAATTTTCAGTACATTGAAAATAATAGAATTTTTAAGAAATTTAATGAGGAAGTTGCCCACTTAATTTAAGTCCTTTCTTCAGTCAGTCCAGCAAGGAACTGTGTCAATGTCCCTTGACTCCAACAAGCCATGAAGAAGCTTCCCCAGCCATGTAAAGCTTCTTGCCCCTGGTAGCAGAGGAGGCTAACAGCATCCTGGGTTTTAATACAAGGATCATAGCCAGTAGACTGAGGGAAGAAATCATGACCTTTCACTCAGTGTTTTGAAAAAATTAAAAGGAGAACCTAAAAGATAAAAATCCCAACAGAACAAGAAGGCTAGTAGGGAGAGACCATAGTTCCTACATGAAGTTCTGAGATCAGATGAGATGTGAATACTTGTTTCACTGCTGAGACACATGACTCTTACAAGTCATTTCTAGAAGGACTCGATCTATCTTCTCTAAGAGCATTCCTCCACTCTGCATTTATCTGTGATAATTTGGGGTTTATGTATGTAACCCTATAGGATGCAAGCCAATGACTCCTCTCTCTTTGTTGAAAAAAATTACACCTCTGGAAAAAGACAATGAAACAAAAAGACAAAACTGTATTAAAAAAATTGGTTTATTTTTCCATGTTCCTGTTATTAAACATTAACTTTTCATTGCTTGGAAGCTTTACCCTAAAGTCTAGTAAATATAATCAAGCTCTAATTAAATGTTAATGTAGAGTCAGTGTGTTAAAAATTCATAAGGAGTGAGCAGATGCTGTGTTCCAGTCAGCATGGTCAAATCGACAGGATCAGATCCCAGCTGTGGAAATCCTCTCACTTGACACACCAGCAGAGCAGCTCCTGTTGGCTGTGCATTCTGAATCACTTCTGTGGCTGGCAGCACACTAGTTTAGGGCACAGAGGCAAAGGTACAGCCACCTCTGCCCTACAGGCTGTGTTCAGCCCACACTGGAGGAGCTGGGCCATGCTAATGGTAGCTGATGTAAGAGTGCAAAAAAGCAGCTGATGATCCTCCCCTACTGACACCCAACACAGACGCTCGTATCGCATTTCTAAAAAGTCACATCTCACTTTTGCATTTTACCAATCAGTTTTAAGTTCCAATTCTGAAAATAGCAATCCTGCACTCTACTTCTACTTGACATAATGATCATTATTTCCAATAACATTTTTATGAAAAAATCATTTCTCATTAAAAAATTTAATTTTGAAACTGTTAATAAATAATGGCACTGGAAAAAGATCAGATTTTCTCTTTCATAAAAAGTACTGATGAAATGCCAATAAGAGTACAAGATCAAGTTTTCAAAAAAGCTTTTATTGTTGTATTTGTCAGTTCCAAATGAACACTAAATAAAATTAATATATTTTTCACTAATGGAAACTGACTATGCTACTACTTCCTCTATTATTGCTCATTTACCTGTTATTTTGGTCTGATTTTAGTCCACAATTTAGGTTAGATATGCAACTGAATACCTTACTAGGCAGTGCCACCACGTAGTCATAAAATTTCTTCTATAACATCTTTTCCCTCCTTCTTATAATTGGTTCCTAGAACTGTGCCTGACCCTTTTGTGCATGCTATAAAGTTGAAGGAAGTTTCCTTAGCCCTTGCTGTGAAAAGCCTACCCATGCAGAAGACAAAGCACAGCTCTTCTGCAGCCATCACAGCCTGAATAATTAATTATCTTGGTGGGAATAACCCTGACAGCCATTTTGCTTGACTCATGACCTTGTGCTGTGTCTGCACAAAAGAAAAGTGTTACAACCAAGTCTCTCTTTAAATTTTTATGTTCTGCAGCAGTGCTGAGTCAGGATGTGGTTACTATTGCAATTGTATGCTGCGTGCACATTTTTTCTACTGTTTTTGGGTCCGTGATGTAAAGAAAGGCAAAACCCAGCAGAAATTATGAAATAGCAATGTCTGTCACCATGGTTTTTTCATAGAACCATAGAATACTTTGGGTTGGAAGGGACCTTTAAAGGTCACTTAGTCATTACTGATGCTGCACAGAATTGCTCAAAATGCTTTCACAATCATTATACCTGCCTAAAAAAATGCTGAAAGTCATTATTTCTTTTCACAAATGAGTCAAGCAAGAGATTATTTCCACAGATGTTTTAAGAGTGTGTTGTCTCTAAGGGAATCTTACTACATACAGAACTTTGATTAAACCTTAAGAAGCTTTGTCTGAAATACCGCTCATTATTTGTCTGAATTCCTTCTTTCCTTTATGTACATATTCCTGAATTTTACTAACACAATGTGAAATCTGTTGCAGACAGACTGCTTTGACTTTTTTTCAAATTATTTTTTTCTCCTATGGTTTTAATTTTGTTACAAGTAGAAATTGATTTTGCAGGTATTGTCAAATATCAATATGGTGGAAAAAGATAGAGGTTTTGGACAAGTTGGGTTTTTTTTCCTAATTGTATTAATACATTAGATTCAGTTTTCCTTAGTTCTGGCATTTAAGATTCCCTGAACCAGTCATCATTACATGAGTGGGTGTACAGTACAGTAATGCATGTGTGTTTGGCATCTGGTGATCTTTCCCTGGGTGGTTGGTTTGCTTGCCAGGGAAGAATCAGGGAGTTGGACTATATCTCCTGGGCCACCTCAAGGGGAATATGCTGTTCTGTAAATATGTGAGCTAGAGGTAGAAAGCTGGTGGCAGAAGTGAAACACATCTATTGCGGGCAGAGTGAAAAAAAATAGGATTCTTTAAGCACATGGAAAGTTCACAAGGCATTGTGGATCTTACAGAAATTCTTATTGGTGTGTAATGTTGAAATGCCTCTGACAGGATTTTCTCAAGATCTGCATTTGTATGAAAATGCTTCGTGTTGCAAATATTAGTGAATATCATGGAATCTACTTTGGTTCTGTAACTCAGTGCAATCCCTCTACCCCTTAAAAAAACCCAACAAACAAACCAAACCAAGCAAACAAAAACCCCACTCAAACCAACCAACCAAAAAAGCAAAAGAAATCCTACTCCCCACTTCTTTCCACTGGAAGTAGATAATGTTCTCTTTCCTTTTGCAACATAGATTACCTGATTTCTGGATGATTCCATAGAAAGTCCCCATTCCATATTCTTTAAATGCGAACACTATGAAATAGCTCATGTTATTACTGTTTCTTTTGCTTTTTTCTTCTGACAGGCACTGTGCCTGCAGATCCCAGATGTAAGAAAAGTTAGCTTTAAAATTAAATTCTGATGGAAACAGAAACCTGACTTTTCTCCAGCATCCACATTTTCCTGGGCACAGAAACATCCTTGTGTTTCTAGGCTTGATTTATGTAGGAAGCATTATTGTCATCAAAAGAGAGAAGAAGATCTAACAAAGGCAGCCACACCTAACTTGAGCTAGCTGGCCCCATTTGTAAAAGTTTTTGCAGTTTGACACTGGTTTCTAAAGAAGATTTGACCTAAGTATTCAGAGAGGTGTTGAGTTCACCTTGAAACCCATATTTAGGTTTTGCAACACCAGTCTTCCCATTAAAATTCTTGTCCAAATTATATGCTGAGAATATTTTATATTCTATCATCATATCTTTTGTAAAAAAGATATCACCAATCTTGTGTATTTTAAAGTTATATCAGATTTGTAGTTTTGTGTAATCTTAATAGTTAACTAAATCATAATGTGATTTTTGTTTTTAAATCACCAAAACACCTTCTGGGAAAAAGCATGTGCTGAATCAAGCTGACATGTTAGCTTGATTTTGTTTTGGTTTTTTTTGACACCTACTTAAAGGATTATGTAATTAAATGTAAAAGGATAAAATCAAACTACAAACAAATGTATGAGAACAACCAAATGAATAAATGAATGATGAAAATAGCTTGTGAATTAGGTTTTTATATTCTGAGATGTGGTATTCTGGTAGCACAACTTACGCAGGTTTTAAAAAACACAGTATTTTTGTTTCTGAAAGATGTAGTGAGAAGAGATAGTTTCTTTTCTGTGGTCAATTACAGTTCAAAATCACTGAAAATTGTTGTAATCTCCATGCTGTTTAAATCAGTGACAAGACTTATTCAGTGCAGATGTGATTTAGTTAGGTTATCTTTTTTAATGCATCTTGGATGAACAGAGGTGTATTTATTATGTAGTAGTTTCTCTGTAAGCACATTTTTACAGTCACACACGTCAAATCTATGTGTGTGGTTTCCACACAGCTGAAATCTTTCGAACAACTTTGCAATTTCTTTCTTTTAAAACTTGAGTGGTTTTTTTTTTGTTTGTTTGTTTGTTTTTACTAATTCTGTCAGTGCATTTCAGGGCTCATTTACATATATACAGGCTTTCCTGCAAATTTTTAGAGCTATTTATGAACACAGGTTTATGCTAGTAGTAGGATATTAAAAGGCAGGAATACTTTGTTTCTTGCTATATACAATGTTGAATGAAAATTGTTAAAGTCACGGCAAAACCAAGCTGAATACAGGTTAAAGAACATTTACCATCTTCAATATTTGCTTTGGAAGTAAGTGAATTTCCTCAGCGTTTTATTTTCTGATACACTACTAGCTGAAAGCAAGGAGCATAATCTCTCTGTCTCTTGTTGTTCCCACTTTAACACTCCCCATGGGACACATCTTTTTGCAGGATCAACATAAAAAGAGCAGTTATATCTCTTCATACAGCTGGCTGCTAAAATCATTTGAATTATTACAAGCTGGAGCAGAATCTGGTCCATGCAGTTGACTAGGCTTTCTCTTGTACTTGACTTCAAACACCAGGAAATAGAACTTGTGTGTTGAAATGAGAAAAAGAGGGAAAGAAAATCCTACAGGGAGGGATTTCCAAAAAAAGAAGAGTTGGATATGCCTGGAGTAGTTTGACATAGACAATAAGTTTGGAAAGCAAATTTCCATGAAGAAGGTTGGGTCCTGGAGTGCTTGGGTCTGACTGTGTGCCAGCAATCACAGGGCTGTTGTTTATTTCTCACAAATACACAGACCATGCTGCACAAATATCTGAGTGTGGCCTCTGGTTTCTACTCCATTTCAAGATCATCAGCAAAACCCCACAAACTGATTGTTTTCTTTAAAAGTGGTTATCAATTTAGAGGCAAAAAGGAATATAAAAGCCCTGGATTTTCAAAGACTAGAGCACAGATTTGTTTGCTTTGTGATAGTGGGCTAATTCACAGCACTGCTGCTTTGATAATAACAAAAATGGACCAAAAAAAGCACGTAGTACAAAACTTGGATTTATATAAAGCTTTCTGTACAAATAATGATCTTGGAGCACTTTATTCAAGAGACAGAGAAAAACAAACATTGTCTTAGCTCAGGGGGAAAAGGCATGATCCTGACACAGACTTATAATATGAAAATAATTTGTGGCACTTCATTATTTTCAAAGGGGAAGAGAACAAGCATAAACTGATGATGATCAGCAGCAAGCAATCACAGACAGGCTCCAAGGAATTTTTTGTTGTCTAAGCTGTTGTACATTTTTTTGACTGTGATTATTTGCATCTATTTTACACTGGATACTTTTCCTCCTTTTTTTTTTCCTTACCAGCTCTCCAGATTAAATTTAATTACAATACAAAGTAGACAGATTTGTACCTAGAGTAGAAGTCAATAGACTGCAACAGCATTAAGGAGATTAATGTGTTCTGTGGCTAAAAGTTCAACTTTCTGAATGAAGATTTTCATGAAGTTACTTGTTGAAATTATCAGTCCAATGAATACACAAACACAAGGCTTGATGTGCTCCCCTTATTAAACACATCACATGATGATATGGAATCAAGAAAAAAAAATATTTGTGTTTTTGTCAACTTCTGGGACAAATGTGACAAAATGAACTGCTGTGACCAGCAACAGGATCAGGGGCAATGGGCACAAACTGAAACACAGGAAGTTCCATCTGATTGTGAGAACAAAATTCTTTGCTTTGCTTTGAGGGGGAAAGAGCACTGGAATGGGCTGCCCAGAGAAATTATGGGGTCTCCTTCTCTGGGGATATTGAAAACCACCTGAATGTGACCCTGTGCAACTCCATCTGCCTGAATTTTGTTTAGCAGAGGGTTGATCTAGATGATCTCCAGAGGTCCCTTCCAACCCCAGCCATGCTGGGATTCTGTGATTGTCTCCTACCTTTGTTTGTATTAGTATGTTCTAGAATGCCTGTTGGATTGGGATTAGTTGTAGAGAGGAGAAGAAGTAATAAATGCTAATTCTACTTATAACTTCTCTAGACAGAATCCATGTCTTTCCTTTTTTCCCCCACTTTTTCTATTTTTTTTCCTTCCTTGCCAGACTGCCTAAATTTTGAAAGTGAATCTGATGAACTCAGAAATTTCTAAAAAGTATTTTTAATCTGGTACTCTGACTCAAAATAGGAAGCTAGATTGTTATGTGGGAAAATATCTTGTACCCAATATCCTGGATATCAGGAGTAGACATTTTTGGGGGCCCAGTCTTCTTCCTTATAAATAGATTTTGTTGCAAAATTAGCTCTTTCTTGATTAGGTGTAGTTTAGTGGCAAGCATGTGAGATATTGGAAAAATGAACTGCCACAGTAAGCAATGCACTGTTTTATGGATATTCTCTCAAAATATTGACCTATAAACCCCATTTGACCTCTCTAGGAACCTATCTACATTTAGCATCTAATCATAAGGCGTTTTCAGGTCTGTTTTTCTTCCACATTGTGTAATGTAAATTTTCCTAAAAGAAAATTTTAGTATAATTTTATTTGTGTTTTTCATGTCCATGGTGAATATTTTGCTTGCTTAGATACAGGTTGCTTTAGAATAGACAGACTTTAGATTATCTAGGTAAACCTAGGAATTTCCTTGTTTAAGCTATCAAGCAGTATACAACTGTTACTTGTGGAAGTAGTTGTATTTTTTTTAGAAATTTTAATATGAAATTTTAGGCCTTGTTTCCCATAATTAACCACTGCTGTGCATTTCTTGTCCCTCCCCATTCCACCCTCTTTAATTGCCCTTCCATAGGTGCTTGTATTCTCTAATTCCAAACTCTAAGCCCCTTTTAGTCTGTTCATCTTAATTGTTGCACCAAATATTGGAGCTTAGGCAAATTCCTCAGAGTCTGAGTCAAATTCTTTGTACTTCTTTCTGAGGATATGTTTATGTGATGTCAGATGAGTGAGTTTGTTTCATGAAAATAGCTCCTACAGCTGGCGATTTATGTTGCTCAACTGAAACACTCCAACAGCATGTATATGTTCCCTTCCTGTTGTTATGACAGGCACAGTTGATTAGCTGAGCCCAGTTACAGCTTTTGTGTGTAAATTCTGAGGTGGTAGGCACTCTCTTGTCAGCATTCTGATTTTCACATCAAGCCAGAACAGTGCAACCTGAACCTGGGTCTTCACATGCAAGCAGTGTGTCTGGCTCACTGTACCACCTAGCCTTCAAACAGTTAATATCTCCATGAACATCAATTGTTTGCAACCTTTGCTTTTCCATCTACTAAGTGCTTCACTGCTTGAGGTTTGCATTAAATTCTTTTTGACGCAGTTGGAAAATTCATCATCTCCCCAGACCTTGCAAGCATCTACAGCATCTGCCAACTGTGGGGAGATAAATGATGGATAGGAATGGCTGCTATTCCAACCAAATAAAGGGAAAAGGACTGGCACTGAAATCAGGCTGGGGGGCTGGGGAAGGTGGAGGGTGGTTCTTTCATTTACATTTTCCTTTTTTCTTTTACACAAACTTCTTGACATTGGAAATAGCAGTTGGTACTAACTACATCAGGAACATAACCACCATTTCTCCAAGATGTATTTACTAAAGCATGATACAATCAAATCTGCTCTAACAGTTTTACAGTACAGCAGAATCAAGTTTTGGTCTCTCACATGCAATCAATATTCTTTTTGAACTGACTGTTTTTTTGATTTCAAGAAATCAAATATAAAAATCTATAATACTTTCCCAAAGTTTTTCTTCTCCATTAAAATTTCAATACCAAGTATGGAAAAATAGCCAAAAGGATACAGATTCTAGGAAGCTTTAATGTTTTAGGAACTCTGAATTAATTCTAGATTAAAAACATATATATTTTATCACACCTTTTAAAACTAGATGTATTGAAGCAGGAGGGCATTTTATTTATTTAACTGATAAGGAAACAGTCTACATAAAACTTCTAGCCCTGGAAAAATCATGATTCATCAACAAGATGAATCTAAAAATCATCTAGTTGATGACTGAAACAAATGCAATCATCAGGAATTAGATTTTGGTGATATTTGCAGTAGTGTACTAGACCTACTTAAAGAAATGGAATTATTCTTGACTTGTAGTTCAGAAGCAGTACTATTTGAAAGTATTTCAAAGTATAGACTTTTATAGTTAATACAGGGGTTTTTATGGTAAATGGATTTTTTTCATAATTTTCCTTAGATGTAGTAAATTTTCCTCTTAATAGAAGATAAGGATAGCAATACTAATAGCAATATTAAAACAATCACATGATAAAAAGCTTTAATGACCCATTCACCTTTACCATCTGAAAATTTGACAGATAGTTTCTTATTAGTCATTACAATAATTAGTTTAGGACACCCATATGTTCTTATTATAATGTTTATCTGCTTTTGATTAGGCTTTCAGAAAAGACCAATAGAGGATGTTACAAGAGTCAACATAAATATATCAAGTACAGTATTTTGTGTTTGACCTTCTTTGGAGTGCATGGGAAGGTAGGAAGGTCAAGTGAAAGATGTGAAATCATCTGATGCAAAATAAATCAATGATAGAGTTTCTGACAGATTCTTTGGGGTGAGAGAGGATGTGAAAGAATGGGTAGCCTGGTAAGGGTGTTGGGTTTGGGTTCTAGAAATAGGCCCACATGAGCAGAGTTAAAAGGCTAGTTATTATGTTGTTATTATTATGTTGTTGTTGTTGTTGTTGTGATGGTGATTGATAATGATTGAAAGGTTGAAAAAGTTGAGACTGTTTAGCTTAGAGAAGGGAAGGATGTATGGAAACCTCATAGCAACCTTCCAGTATCTGAAGGGGTCTACAAGGGAGCTGGAGAGGGACTTCTCATAGGATCTGTAGTGATAGGACAAGATGGAAGGACTTCAACTGAGACATAGTAGGTTTAGATTAGATGTTAAGGGGATGAAGCACAGGAACAGGTTGCCAAGAGGAGTTCTATATGTCCCATCCCTGGCAGGTTCAAGGCCGGGTTGGATGGAGTACTGAACAACACGTTCTAATGAGAGGTGTTCCTGACGTGGACAAGGGGACTGGAAATAAATGATTTTTAAAGTGCCTTTTAACCCCACCCAACCCCCATTCTCTGATTCTATAATTATTAATTGCTTGTTACTAGTAGTAGCACTAGTAACACTATTACTACTACAACTACAACTGCTACTACTACTACTAATAATAATAATATTCCAGAGGCAAATGCAATAAAGAGACATCATTCTAGATACAAAATATTTGCTCTAAGAAGAGGAATAGCAGCAGTCTCACATATTTAGTAAAGGAGAGCAGATGTTCTTTTCCTCCCCCTTTTCAGGAGGGCAGGCAATTGTCCTCTTTTTTATTATCTCAAAAGACTGATTAAGAAACTTTCTATCTAAGTGGTTTTGGCAGTCATTGTCTTGGCTGGCACAATGTCATAATTATGCTTCTATAAATCTTTATATTTCACCTATTTTGTCCTAAGTGAGGTGGCTATCCTGTCTTAATTTGCATCTATCCAAACTTATTTTGAAGAGGAACATGAGAAATAAACATTAATTTTGCATTAAACAGAAACAGCAAAATACAGTGAGAATTCATTACTCTTTTTTTTTTTTAAAAAAATCTGTTAATGTCTTCTACACTCTCACATTCCTCAATATACAATTTTTTTAATCACCTTTAAATAAGCATCTATTATATTGGTACAACAATTACATTTAAAGTTTTTTTTATGTCCCAGGTTACATATTTTCTGCTGCCTAATTATCTTCAGAGTTCATTATGTGCCTATATTGTTATCCAACAGAATAGATTGTACCAAGCTACTGCTTATGCTGGAGGTATCAAAGTCATTTCCACATACATTTTGAGGCAGTCTGATATGATCTGCTCTCAACAGCCAATATCTTCCTGCTGCATGTCCAACTAGAATTACTGTCCCCGAGATGGCTTATTAAAAAGGTGTATAGATAGGCCACTGAAGTTCTCAAATTTTCCCTGACAATATCTCTGTCTTTGTATGATTTTATTATTATCCCTCACTCAGGATCTCCTGGAATAAATTATTTGAGTCTCAATTAATTGCTACAACCGAGAGTTGAAGCAATTAGCAAGCCTTTGGCAAATAGCTGGGCATTAGTATTTATTACAGGCACAGATGCATGAGAGATACAATCAATTTTGTCTTTGTTGGATTTCAACTTCAGTGAATTGTTCATTGATTTTGGAATTTGAGAGGATTCTAGGAAACTATTAAACAAATGGGCAATTTTGGGAACCATTTTATAACACATATAGTGACAACCTAGACAATAGATGTCAAACCATTTGCACAAAGGTCATTTTAAGCCTCACTTGGTGTACATGATCTTACACATCATAACATATTAGCCCATGGTAAATTGTGTTCTTTAGGTAATTTCTCCTTTAGATATGAATGAGAATTAAAAAGCCACAGGAAAATATATCATGCATGTATTTTTTTGTGAAAATTTTTTTCCCATTAATACACTATTATTTTTACATTTTGCTATCCTAGTATCCTGTGGTGACTTACCTGGTGCATTAGAATTCCAGAAATAATGCTACTTTTAAAACAATTTTTTCTTATTATGTTTTGGGAATGCGGTTATTTTCCCCTTTAAAGCATATGGAATTATTTGACAAATTTCAACCAACACTGTTGGTTTACCCAAGGCACATGCATTGTACAGTTTTGCTTACAAGGTGGAGATACACATTTTTGCGTCAGCTTTGACTTCCAAACCAGAAAAACCCTAAAGAAAAAGCTCCCCAAAAGAAAAATTCCAAAATGCATTGAAATAATGCTTGAAACATTTAAGCATATAAGCATATTCTAGAAACTGTCTATCGAGCTCTTTGAAAATGTGACTCTGTCGCATAATCACCCATCAAAGAGCTAGATTTTATTGTATTCTATTCAATATTTGTTGTAGTGTATCATTTCAAAGAACATTACTTTTTTCTTCTATGGATATTAACATTTTCATGGCCTTGAAAGAGTGTGCGGATTGCTTCATAAAAACTTTTTTTTTTTGCAACAGGGTAGGAAAATAAGGAGAAATCTTTTAAAATAGGATTAATTTTTCACTCTGAGGATGTAGAATTTTTGATTCCAAACTTTATGCTATCTACTATTTTCAGCAGTGCGTATAAGCTTATTTTAATAGTCTAATATATCTTGTCAGCAAAAATTATGTCTTCAAATGCAAATCTATGCATTTGTCCCAAGAAAATGGTTCTTTTTTATTACCTCTGTACTCACCTATGTAAATTTTACCATCATTTTCTTTTAAGAGTGTATGGGGTTTTTTTTCTCAAACATAAACTGTAGGAAAGAATATGATTGAACTCTTTTTCATATACTTTTTTCAAGTTTGCAACACACAAAGTTTCTTCTCATGCCAACCATTATCTCAAACATCTTTTATTTTCTTATGAAAATTTTTTTGTTTAAAAATGAATTTTTTATAGTTTTTCTTAAAATGAGCCCCTATTGCTTGAGAAATACAGGAGTATAGGTTGTCATTAATCTTGGAATTTTTTTGTTCAGATGCTGTAATGCTTCCTTATCAAACACAAAGGTTTTCTGTTCACTGCTTGTTTTTCCCCTAATTGCTAACCTGTTTATGGCATTCTCACATTCAGACCAACCATATTTTTAGTGATTGTATGCTAGCTGAACATTCCCTTTTCCTTTCATTCTCTTACCTGCTTCTTCTTCAGAGAAAAATGGGTATCAGATAGTAAATTCACCATCCTTTCCTACTAATCACCCTTCATGGAATTTAAATTTTCCAAAGATTTGGAGATTTTTATAAAATAACAAATTTAATAGTTACATTTGTGAACATCTTTTTAAAATATCATCATTATCCTTAGACTGAAATAAGCTTATGAGTTTTTTGTACTGTACTAAAGATAGTAAATCAATATTTTTATTCATGTTCTGTTTAAACACCACTTGAAAATAGGAATCAATTTCTCCTTTATGTATTCAGTCATAGCTTAGCAGGAGAAAAACACTGTGGGTTACTGAATAAGGAAAAGAAAAGCTATCCTGGCACATCCCTTCCTATTATACTACTAAGTAACATTACCCACAGCTACCTCTTGAATCTGAATGTGCCTTGTTGTCAGATGTGATAAATCCTTACACCACTTTTTTACTTACTCTGCCTAAAACTTACTTTTACTTACTCTGCTATTGTAGACTTGTGTACTGGCAGGGCTTAAAATATAAAAAAAAAATTAAAAAAAGTTTTAGAACTTTAAGTATCCCAGAAGACCTTTAATGTTTCCCCTTAATTATCTTTTCTCCTTTCCATTTCTTTGTTAGTTCTCATTGCTGCTTCTGCTCCTTGCAGAAGATGCCATTTAGAGTTTTCAGATTGTGAAGCTTCTGAAATATGACCTATTGCCAAGTCAGGAGAGATCCAGTTCTGGGTTCATTTATCTCTTTAGAATCTTTCACCTCAAAGTGTAATTTCAGGCTATCATGAATTTTTACATATGGACAAAGTAGTGTCTTTGTATCACCAGGCTATAGCTTTATCATAAGGCTACAAATTTTATCTTATCATCTGTATGCTGGGAACACCAGCAATGGATTTTATTAAATGAATACTTCATTGTCTGCTTTTTAATGTGATGGAGGAAAATCTTGAAAAATAACTAGTCCTTGCATTTACAATATAACCTTTCATATCCTAATGATTCTCTTTAAATGATCATCTGTGTTCTCACAGCTGTGGAGGCAGGTAATATTCCTTTAAGGAAATGCTAGGTGATTTTATATCACAAATTAGTTCTTTTCCCTTTGTTGCAATTGTTTAGAATTTTTTTAATCTCAAATATTTACTTTCTGAGAATTCCTTACTTTTTTTGAGATCCCCTTTAGAATTAAATTGGGATTTGCCTGCTGCTATCCACATATGTCTTTTTAAGAAGAAATAATATTTATTTTTCCATCTGGTCTAACTGCTTAATGCAGGTGATTTCTACCTTTGGATTAGATCTTTTTTCTTTTTTCTTTTCTTTTTTTTTTTTTTTTTTAATTCTCATGAATCTGTGGCTCTTTTAGAGGTTTTTCACTTTCCTCTGTGGTTTGTACACATTTTTTTTCCTTTGTCAGTTTTGGCAGAGCTCTGAGAAATAGACCCTGGACCCTGGACCATACTACCTGTACAGGTGAGGGAAGCATCAATGTCTTAGTGTGTCTGAGAGTTTCCTTAAGCTGTTTCCAGCTTCTGTTAGTTTACCAAGTGCTTCCAACTTTCTCATTTTTTTGTAAGTTCCTAGAAGATTTGCATGTTGGGTGCCACTGATTTTATTTTAGGTGCAGAATCTCTAATATCCATCTTTGTGACAGAATCTTGCCCGTTCAATGCCAAGATTTTTGTTGGTGGTTTTAGTTTTTGATATTAAGATAACCCCATGGACTGTTCCAGTTACTCCCTTCAATGCCTAAAGGGAATTTAATTTCTTTTTTAAACCACAAGGTTCTTTATAGGATCAACATTCCTATACTTGGTCTCAGGGATCTCCAGAGACTTTTTGGTTGGGAGTCTCAGGTTTCCGAAGAACTGAACTGTGGATAACTGTACTCTTTCTCTGCCAAATATAGGACTATGTTATTCTTTTCTCTATTGCAGGGAGTGAAGAGGCAGTAGACCAGTGTGACAAGGTAATCTCTCTGGGGCTTAGATTCTTTCACTGAATGGAGGAACCTAGTTTAGCTCCAGATAAGTGAAATGACAGTTGATTTTTAAACTAATTTTTAGTTGTTGTAAAAGGCCACCATAATACAGCATCTCTATTCCCATGAAATCACTTGAGTCCCAAAAATTTAGTGGATTGAAGGAAGGGAAAATACTCTTGCTTCTACAGAAAGAAGTACTTCTTTGATACTTTCCTGTATGAAGTTTTTAATTTTTTCCAAGTTTCTCTGAGGAAAGTGTGTGCACTTGTTGACATTGCCTGGGCTATTCTTGTTTGAGATATCTGCTTCCACAAGCCAAGGGAAACAAGAAATCATTAGCCCTGACAGGTGAGGGATCAGATGCTGGTGGGAAGTCTTGTCCCAAGGCTGACTGGCCACCATTTCAGCAGCCATCCTATCTTAATTCCTAGTCCTCAGCAAAAACTGCAGGACATGTCAGTGTTAATGCCAGGGGATGCACCAAAGGAGGGCTGTTTTGCTCAGACCCTCTGTGCATCAAGACAAGTTTCAGTGAGCTCACTCAGGGAGAAAATTAGGACTAGTCCCTGTCCACACCTAATACTGTTAGTTAAACAAGTCTGATCATCCCTGAGTGAAAGGATGAAAATTGTTTTGCTTGAGGAAAAACAATATTGAATTCAATTGTGTAATACTATACACCAAATTGACTACAACACTCCCTCCAGTTAAGTCTGTAGTTCAGCTGTATAACAGCTGTATTACAGGCCAAGAAGGAGTTTAAGAAGGCTTTTAAATCAGAAAGAGCATAGTATGTTTGAGATTGCTATGGTGTTCTTATATAAAATAAAAATATCAATAAATAGAACATAAGATTTAAAATTTATTTTGTAGTTGGCTTCATTCAGGAAAATATAAGGTATCCCTGAGCCTGATCTAGTGCAAGTCCCTGTACTTATTGATTTTACAACAAAGAGGATAAAACTATCAACAATTAAATTAAATACAGACGGTGAAATAGTAAATCAGGATGATTCAGTCACTCAAAATTCAAAATTTATAATAATTGATTGACATAGCTAAGTCAGATAAAGCAAGAAATAAATATCAGGGTGACATAAACGAGAACAATAAATTTTTAAAAGTTAATATATTTTGGTGATATAAAGAAGAATATTAAATACATCTACTGAAATTTTCTTTAATTCACCACTATGTAAAGAATAAAGTGAAAAGAGAATAAAAAATATGTCACCTAATCTGATTCAGACTGAATAGAAACATGCCTCCCCATAAAGGCAGTTCTACCTTGGGTCCTGATATTCTTAGAGGACTGATCAGACAAGTAACTTTTGGCTAGAGTCATGATATTTAGCTTTACTGACAAATTTCAGTAATTAAAAAAAAAAAAAAAAAAACTTGATTCAGGACACAGGAAGTGTGAAAATGGCCAAAAGTAATCTTTACAGTAAACTAGAAATTATATATTGCTTTGACTTCAAATTTTTAGTCACTTTGCTTCCATCCCAGTAGAAATATCTGCTCTAAATCTATTGCTGTTTTAAAACCTGGGTTTTCTCAGGGTAACTGCTACTGGAAGATCTAGAAGAGACTGAATTATCCAGTTTTAAGTAAGAAGCTCCCTCCCACTTGTCTCTAGTCCCCTTGTTTTAGTTCCTTAATTCTTTCCCTCCCCTTCACGGTTCATATCAGATCATCCTGTATTGTTAAGTCCTAATGCCTGCCTTGGAGGAAAACTGCCCATCAGATTGAGGAAACTGTGCTCCTAAAGAAGTTCAGGAGCTCAGATGATTGGACTGGCAGCACACAGGAAACAGGCAGGGATAGGAGTCATTTCCCTGACTTGGAACAAACTGCCCTGTGCAGGGGGTCACAGCCATGTGGTAATGTCAGCATCCACTACTGAATGTGGTCTCTTTCCTCTCAGCACACGGGTGAGGTCTGGGTTAGGGACTTGGCAGCAGGGACCCCAAGGAAAGCTATGACACATGAATGTGAAACTTCATGGCTGAAGTCCTGGTTTCTGGATGGAAAGAGATGGAAAGAAGCAGACAGAATGGATGTTTGATTGTGGTTCAAAAAATATAGGGAGATAAATTCAAAGATGTAAGGAGATAAGGGTTTGGGAGATTAAGGTTTGTAACTGAAAATCATCCTCCGGCTGCCCTTGTCACAGACAGTCTGTGACTCACTAGTACATTTTCTTTTTTGAAAAGTAAATCAAAACAGCAAACACAAACCTTGTTTTTCCCCACACCATCTACTGAACACCTTATTTTACCTTTTGAGATCTTGATGTATCACTTTTCTCTCAATACTCTACTTCTCTTTCTGTGGATGTGGAAATTCTTCACTCATGTCCAAGGTTTTTCACAGAACATATCATGAAAGAACAGATCTCTTGTTGCAGCTGTTTTTCTATTCCTATATGCCCCAGAGGAGATTTGCAGTGGAGAAGCTGAGCTTACAAAAAGACTATGAATTAATGTCCATCTCCAGAAAGCAAGCAAAAATAAAGAATTCTTTAATAGAACTGAGAGTTATTAGAGGGACGGAGTTTTTCTCATCATTAGAAGGCAACTTCTAACAAAGGATAGTTTTCCAAATTAATACTGTAGCTACTGACCTACTCTTTCAAATAATTATTCTTACAGATAATTATTGAGGAAATAAATTAAACTTTATTCCCTCTATGAAAAAGTCTGAAAGGAAGAGGTATTACAGGAAGTGTGACTTAGTAGATACTTCAACCAGCCCTCTGTATTTAGAACCATGATTTCACATAGGATTCAGACTTACTCCCTGACAGTTTAACAAGACTGTTCACTCTTCCTGAAGTGGCCATCTGATAGTTTTCCTGTTGTATGCTGTTATGTCAGGTGTCTGTTTGTCTTTTCTATGTAAAACTTATTTCAAACCTATGTTCATTCTTGTTTCTCTACTTTCAATATTAATTCCAAGGATGGAATTTAAAAAATTGCTTGTTTTACTATTTAGAAAAGTTATGGGTAAGTGTGAAATATATTTCATTACATGAATATCTGCATCTTTGCCATCTGAAGAGAACACCTTAGTTCAATAAGAAATTCTTATAGCTGATTCTCAGAGGAAATATGGCTATAAAAGTATAATAATATTTGGGCCCTTCAAGATTTTCTCTACCTGAGGTTTTTTCATTACATTCTAGAACTAGATAGAGGTGTAATATAATGCAGATATGACTTGTGTTTAAATGAGACAACCTGAACTGAGAAACTTACCATATTCTATACCACAAGCAATCCTGCAAAACTAGAACATCCACTGAGCTAATTGTAGAAAAAAGTAAGAAATACAAATTTTGAATATCCTAACATCCTTCCCCCTGGGATTTTTCAAGACTCTCTTCTCCTCCTGGGATGTAACACAGCAGTTATTTGACTGTGCACACAATGGTTCAAGAGAAGAAATTAGCACAATATTCAGAATGAAAGAAAAACTTTCCTAAGTCTAATGTAAATGCTTGACAGGGTGAAGACTATTTGACTAATGCTGTACTGTTGTAAAAGGCTTTATTGAGTATTTAATGGTAGCAAAACTATTTTTTTATGTAAGTGACTTCCCTGTAACAAGTAAGAAAAAGCTCCTCTAACAGAATGGTGCATAAGCCTTGATTTTCCAGGGGTTACTCTTGCTTTTACACAAACGTTCTATTGAACCAGTGGTTATCTAGATAGGTAAAACTGATGCACAAGGAAAGAATTATTTAAAAATTCTGAACATTTACTCAAGGGAAACATATTGCCTAACATACCGCTTGCCAAGCTTTATTTAGTTCAAATCCTCTGCTAAAATAAAATAGCTCTCTAGGTTTTTTATAGGAAAACAACAATTTAACTTTGCTTAGTTTTATTAAGTTGTTAAGAATATAAACTAAGGTGATCAGGCTGCAGGCACAGTAAATATCATTTAGACAATTAAATGTCCACCACATTTTGACATCACTTTCATAGATATTATTCTGGTAGTTAAGAACCTAGTTTGTAGAAAATTTACATGTCAAATTTTTTGGTTACTTGTATGTGTAATTACTACAATAAAGAAGTCAGACTATGTAAAGAACCTTAGGAAGTTCAACAAGAGGAAGGGCATAATTTTGCACTGAGGGATGAACAGCCCTATGCACAAATATATGCTGAAGAACACCCAGCTGGAAAGGATCTTAGCAGAAAAGGACCTGCGATCCTGGTGGCCATCAAGTTGAACATGAAACAGTAAGGGCCTTTGCAGAAAAGAAAACAAATATTATCCTGGGGTGCATGAGGCAAAATATTGCCAGAAGGTCAAAGAACAAGATCTTTCCCCTCCACTCAGCATTGGTAATGTTATATCTGGGATTCTGGGTCTAGTTTTGGGCTGCCCCACTATAAGAGAGACATGGGCATATTGGAGACACCCCAGCAAAGGGCCATGAAGATGCTGAAGGCACTAGCGTATCTTGTCTGTGACAAAAGGCTAAGGAAGCTGGGAATGTTCAGCCTGGAGAACAGAAAGCTGAAGAAGATCTTGTCAATGTATATAAGTACTTAAAAGGAGAGTGTGATGGTACAGTGAGGGTAGAGCCAGGGTCATTTCAGTGGTGCCAATGGCAAGACTAGAGCCAAAGAGCACAATACACTTTTTATAGAAGCACATACACTTTTTTATAGAAAGGGTGACCAAACCCTGACACAGGTTGCCCAGAGACGTTGTGGAGTCACCATCTTTATGGCAGTATTCAAACACAGCTGGAAATGGTCCTGTTTGAGTAGAAGGTTGAACTAGATAGCCTCCAGAGTTCCCTTCCAGCCTCAACCGTTCCGGAATTTTGTCACTGCACACATAAAGTTACATGAAGTTATATACACACTCTCTGTATCTGTACAAAGGGTATTTGTATTTCTGTATAACACACATTGGTAAACCCCCAGCATTTTTCCCAAAATACAGTATGATGCACTAAAAAGACATTTTAACTTATAATTGGATGTAGTAACACTTACTGTGACAATACAGATTGCATTATTTGAGGTGGGTGTTTGCTGACAATTTTTCACTGCTGTTTGAAGGGTTTTGTCTTGTGAAAATCTTATGAATTCATAACAGGGTCAGTATATTCATCCAGTTTTATCTCCAAGGAGTAATATTGAGATGACTGGGAAATAATGTACTGGTCTGACAGAGACTGAGTGCCTTGATATAGAGTTTGCATTCTCTGATGCAGTGAGATAAATTACTGAGGTTTATTTCCACTTTAATACTTTTTCATGATAGCACAAACAAGGTGACCATTGAAAATAAATAATTAACTAGATCAAGCTGATATTGACAAACTGCACTCCCTTTTTGTCTGGATTAGATACGCTTTTGTACCTTTGTCTTTCTGTGCTGGCTACGTTACAGTTTGGTGCATGTATTTTACATTTGGGGAGGAGCATGGAGGTGCACAAAAATTTTTCACTTGTAATGTATAAAAGAGTTTTAAACCCAGCATAATTTAAAAACTTTCTGCTGTGTCTTCTTGAAAGCGGGAAGAGCTTTTGCTTCTCCTTCACTGTCAGTGTTACTATCTCAATGTTACTATCTTCCAAAATGTTTAGCTGATTAATGTATTAAAATCAAATGCATAATTCAAATAATTTCACATAAAGTTTTCTGCCATACTTTATTTCTGCATCACTTTTTTGCCCTCCAATTTGTGATACAGTCATGATATCATTGAAGCTATTTTTTTCCGAGAATTTTAGTGCATTTAAGAGCAAATAGTGCATTTTAGTGCTTGTAAGTGACGAGAGGAGGAAAATAAAACAAGTGAGCTTTAAAACATAGGGCTGAAGTTAAGAAAACAAGAACTTAGAATTGGATAGACAATTGAATAGAAAAATGCATTTGAAATGGATTATAATGAAAATCAGACCCAGAAGTGCCAGAGTAACCAGCAGGCAGAAAATGCAGCCTCTGTAGGAGACTGTGCTGCGGTCTCCAGCTTTGACTGCAGAAGAACCAGCAGAGCAGGTATAGACCAGCAATCATGTTCAGTGACTCCTCTGTTTATGACTCATCTGAGGAGGGATGAGAAGCATCTGAAGGTAACCACAAAGGGAATGTTTTTGAGTTGTAATAGGCTGGCTTGTGTCATTTCTCCTCTTTGTTACCGTCTGTCATGTGTGTAGATTAATGTAAGGTTATTTCCTACTCTTGTTGGAGTCTTTTGCTATGATAATAAAGTATGAGAATTTGAATGTCTAGCATGTCCTTGGAGTACAGGAGCATTTGACATTTTCTGTTTTAGTACCTAGCTCTGCCTTCCCCAGAAATGAGTGTGGCTATAAATGTTGATGGGTGGAATGAGTAGCCAACCAAAATTAAGAACTTTGTAAAGGTCAAGGTAATTCACCACTACCATTCTCAGTGTGCCATATTCTAGCCACTAAACACTATCATAGTCTCCAATACAGGAACACAAAGACTTATGTGTAGGGTTTCGACTTTGGTTTTGGTTTGTTGGTTGTTTTTTTCTAAAAAAGGTAGTGACAATAGTAACAAACAGAAAGAAAGCAAGACAGTCTACTTACAATGCATCTATATTAAATTAATGGTCTTTGTGCTGCTGAATAGCTTCCATATTCCCTGCATCAGAAATGACTTTTGGAAAGAGGACGCAACTGAATAAGGTCCATGGTAAACAAAATCTATAAGACACAAGACTAATAAACCAAAACTGTTCTTCATAGTGTTTCATTTTAATTTTGAGTTGCTTTTCTATTTTTTTTTGTTGGATTTTTTTTTTCTTTTGATCTCATTCAGATCAAAATTTAAAATCAACAATCAACTGTAATGGCATCATTCTAAAGAAAAATGGAAATATGACATTTGTCAATCCAGCCCAAAATCATTGCAGAGAATTTATGCATGTTCTCATAAAACACAGCTGTGATATTGCAGTAATTTGAGCCAAAAACAAACTGTAATTTTAATGACAAAATGCTTCTGTTGTGTAAAGTTTGCACAAAAACATGGTTATGTTTAGTATTTTGATCTCATCAAACTGGAAAAAAATGCCAGTCAACCCTGGACATATGCTTCTGTTATTAAATCTAGTATATTTGCACAGCAGTTGCACATCTCTTAGTTCACTGAGCACTGCAAAAATGTAGGCCCACTTTTATTTGGAACAGATTCTGATACAAGAAGAAAAAAATTAATCCACACATTGGACTGGCAAAAGCTCATAAGTAAAAAGTATTTCATTACAGATAAAAAGCCCAGTGTAGAGAGGACACATGTCACTGCTGCTGCTCCTCTGACATTTTCTTTACTGGAATTCATGGCCACTATCTTCAGTGTGGCGTGCTGTGCTCTCAGATTGCCCAAAAATAGGAAAATAAAGTCTGCCTATGTATAATTTTCAATTAGATTTCCAGGTCTTTTCCAAAATACCTGTGCCAAACTGATTTCCTAAAGGAAAAACAACCAGATTTGATGGGAATGTTAATGAAAATGGTGCCATTTTGAGTTATGCTTATGAATAGTTTTGTTGGGGTTTTTTTTCAATCCAGAACTAAAACCTACATATTTTTATTAAAAAGAAACATAATTACAAACTAAATTCTTTAAATTATCAAAATTCTAATGAGGATAGAGTAAGTAGTAGGATTTTGCTGATACTTGTAATTTAAAAAATCATATTTATTTTGGATTTTTTTTTTTTAAATCATGCATGATTTGCAGATGCAGTCAATCAGTCACAATTTTTATACAAAATCAATCTTCACAGGCATTTATTTTACTGAGTTATGTTAAAATTTTCAGGGAAAGAATAAAAAATGTTACAGTGTTGTTAAAATAGATTTTTTTTTGTTATGGTTTGTTTTGCTATAAGTTAAATATAGCTCATGTTGTCTATATAACTTTACTGTGAAAAAGAGAAGCGTTATTAAAACAAGTAACAGTTCTGGGTGAGAAAATAAACACAAAAGAAAGCCTAGATCCAACTCAACAGCAGATTTCCCTACCAGTCAGAACATAAATGAAAATATATTTTTAGATACAGTGTTTAATTTTGCACTTCATCTTTCCTATGTGTTTCTCTTCTTCCTCTGACTGAAGTTTACCTTGCTTTGACAACAACTTGATATCCTCTTCTTGATTAGCAGATGTCATTTTTGCCTCGCATATGATGGCTTCTGAAGGCAGACCCCATTGGACTGGTTAGCGATCAAAAAGCAATGCAAATATTATTTGTCTCATTAGTAATTCATTAATTTTAGAATCTGCAGTGTCTTTATATCTTCTTTTATATATTAATTTTCATTAATTGAATATAATTTCTTAAATAGAACAATATTTAGAAAAAATTAGGATGAACCCTAAAATCATCATGAAGTTTTAGGTTTAACCCATTTCCCCTCATTGCTCTAGAATTGGCCTAGAAACATATTTTTCTAAAGTCTTAATACAAGTAATTTGCAGAGATGGAAGTTTTCAAGGACATCTTTAGATGTTTTAAGGAAAGTGGAAACATAGGAACCTGCTATTAATCCTTCTTGATATGTCCATCTGCCCTACTATCTTCCAGAAGATAATTCAGATTCTGCCAAGAGAGTAAAGGAGACACAGAGCTAGCCTGGAATTTGTGCTTCACTTAATAATTATGTTTTAATGGCCTTCAGAATTTTGATTCAGGACTGGTGGCCTAGTGCCCTGTAACCTGGAAAGGAAATACAGAGTTGTTCTGGTGCTTCCTGAAGTTCTTGGCCTGAAGATCCCCTAGTACCACACAGCACAGCTGGGGTTTTGGGTCGTCAGAACTTAGCTGAGCTCAAATTTAGTAGTAAATCCAGTATAAAGTTCTTCACAGTGATAATGGTAAAAAACTGGAGAGACTGCATTAGGAGGCACAGGATCTCCATTGTTGGAAATACCTAAAATTCTTGGCCAAGGTCCTGAGCAGCCTCATGCAATTTCAAAGCTCACCCTGTACTGAGCAAGAGATCAGACTTGATGGTTTCCCAGAGTTCATCCAAACCTATGGAATTCTGTGAATGGGGTCCTGCAGACCTTTGAGCTCCAGGGAAATCTCAGAAAAGTATGGGGGAGGGAATTATACAGAAGGGGCCAATCTTGACTCTTCTGGCATTGTCCTGCGTACCAAAACGAAACAGTCTACATATCTACTGTAGTAGTCTACAAGGCTTCAGTATACACTGATGCACAAGCTGCTATAAAGACATAAAAATATTATTCATAACTAGTATTACCTCAGCTTTCATTACTGAGCAATTGTCTGATAACAATTCTTTGTTTAACCTGCTCCTTTTTGGGGGCAATAATTGAAGAACTAAAAAAATTTAAGAGACTCAAGAATTTAATCTGTAACAGGATTTCAGTTAGCTTCAGAAAGACTCTCAAAGTGACAATTCTTCTTTCTTAATATTCTTTGATAAATACTGTAATAGACTTTTATACAAATCTCCTTATTTGCAGTGAGCATGGAATGAACATTTTTTGCTTATGACAAGACAGGACTTTACCATAACAGTGAAGGGGTCATATTTCTTTTTCTGAAAGGAGGACATATGATGACATAGATTTTTAATACATATTTTTCTTTTTACACCTTCACAGTCTCAAATAAAGCTGGAAGAAAATTTAAGAATACATATTTCTGGTAGTTTTATGTACCTCAGATGTTCAAATATGGTAAGTATATTTCTGAAGTAAGTATATATCATTTTCTGCTTAAGATGCACAGAGCATCTGGGAGATAAGCATTCAAAAATGGATTTTTCATTTTTTTTAAATTTGAAATCCCGATAGGTTCTCTTTTTTTTCTTTTTTCTTT
>VZRH01001282.1:631794-655825 GCA_013397555.1 Urocynchramus pylzowi | reverse complement strand
TTTTTAAAACCTTTTTGTTTTTTTTTTTTTTTTTTTTTTTTTTTTTTTTTTTTTTTTTTTTTTTTACAAGCTTGCTAATAGCTTTTTGGGTGCTAAAAAAAAAAAAAAGAAAATTCTAACTTTTAATAATATCCATAGTTATTGAATGTTGCCATAATGTGCAGTTTTTCTGCCTGGAATATGCTGTGCTTATCATGATAGCACAGTGATATTTAAGAATGTTATCCTTGCCAATTTGTGATTGAGCCTAGCTAAAAATGATTTCTTTGTTTTGCTGACATGAAAGGAATAGAGAGGAAGTTGCAAGAGTCTAGAGAAGGAATGGTGGCATCTGGTGAGGCAGGACATGTTCCAATAACCTTTCTACCAGTTCAAGAGGACCTCCTTTGCCACTTCACTGTGTGCCCTGCAAGGAGATGGGGAGCAATCTGACCTGAATGTATTGCTAAAATATGTTTCTAAAGCAGCCTGGAAAGACTGACTGCACACTGGAAGAGGAGCATGCTACACAGAAAGGAAAAGCTCCCCTTACCCTCTAAGGTAGGTGTGGGAACTGAGAGAGAAGGAGCCTCTTCTTGTATCCCTTTACATCTTGCTGTCCATGAAAACACCAAATCACAGTATTTGTCTTATTGTCTCTCCCCTACAAACCTAAATGCTGAGAGTAGGGGTAATTTCATCTAATTAGTTGTCTGAAAAATCACATTTTAATCAAAGTTATTACTTGCTATCCATGATTGAAAGAGCCTAGAGGAATAGAAGGGAGGCACCTCCATAGTGCAATTATTCCCATCCTCTGGAGACCAATTCAGACCACATAACACAAGCATCTCTCTTAAAATGGGATGAATAGTTCTCCAGAGATGCCCTTATTTCTCTCCACTGACTGCAAAGGAAGCAGTAGACACCTAGCAGTGATGAGAGTCACTGGATGCCTAGACAGATTCAGGTAAAATGGATTTCCTTCTAATTTTCTCATATTACTGATGGTTACAAGTTAGGGTAATGAAATTAAATTCCTACATTAATTTACAGGCACAGAAGAAACACTCTTTTCAAAGCTATGATTACAGGTGAGAACATGTACTATAAAACTGTCTATTAAAAACATAAACTATGATAATAACTGTAAGGTAAGAAAAACACAATTTAAAATACAACAGAGGTTTGCACTGATGTGGGTTTCATGACACCTAAAGTAAGTTGCTTTATTTCTCTTTGTCTAAGGTCCCCTTCATTTAGCATCAAGCTTTTAGCAGAAATTATATCAAAAAGAGTGATAGGAATGATCAAATATTTGGAATAGCTTACATATTATGGGAGATAAGGACTCAGTACTCTCCAACCTGAGAGAAAAATAGGAGGGAGAATAAAATAATGACAAATACAGAAAAGTAGGAAAAGAGAAATTGAAATATGCACATTGCACATTGAAATATGTGTTGAAATGACTTAAAGGAATAGAACAAGATCATTAGGTAAAAAATTTGAAACAGAAAAAGGGAAAACCATTTAATATCATCTTGTTTGAAACAGGAGACTTCTTTGCAGTGAGATGTTGCTGTTGACAGTAGTTTATGCAGACTCAGAAAGCATTTAGTTTTATCAAAATGTATCAGATATAGTTTCTTCAATAAGAAGTCTGCAAATAGCTCATTGTCAAAAACTTTCATCATATTTCAGGCAACATATCACAGTATGCTTTTCTATTCATTTGTAAGATCCTCTACATAAAAAATTCATAAAGAATTCTAGATAGTTGACTGTACAGGTCCATAACATTTTGAATATGTTATAATTACAAACTTAGACTACCAGATTAATTCACTGAAGCTGACAAAATATTTTGAAGACAAGACTCAATCCTCTGGTATGAGGCATTTGACTATGGCTCACAGTGACAAAAAATTATCACTGTTTTCTCTTTAATTTTGTTTCTTTTCAAAATCATATACTCAGAAAAGTCTTCAGTTTCTTTCAAATCATAGACATATGTCCTATGAGTACCTTCTCTTGCTGTTTTGTCATGAGTGTTTGCTCTTCCTTACTGTTTTATTTTTAATAAATATTGTCAGTTCGGCTCCCTGCCAACATGCTGTTAAAAACTCAATGTGACAACTGTGCTACTAGCATGCTGGAAGCATGATAACTGGGATATATTTAATGCCTGATTATAGCCACATGACAGAAAAAAGGGCAATTCTTTTCCTGTTTTCCAATATAGTATCAATATGGAAGAAAAAGCCCAGAAGACATTGCTGCAATGGAATCACACAGCTTTTGTCTTAATCTTTCACAGGTCCCAATGAAATCAAGCTTCCCTCAGCTTCAAACTATGCATCTGTAGTTCAATAATATTTTTTTAAAATATTACATGATATATGGAAACATTTGCAATAGTGACAGCTCAGAATTATCATTAAAAAAATCCTTTGGGACTGTGAGCAATGGATTTTGTGCTATTGGTTATGTTTAGGATCCTCTTCTTACCACTGTAACCACAGACACTGGCAATTTTCAGTTCAGTGATTCAGAAATTATTGTTTTTATTTCTCTTGTGGTCATCCCAAAAGCCTTCAATCAATTTCTCAAGCTTCAATTTTATGTGGATGGGGCTTGACTTTTTTAACAAACTTGCTTTCATTTTAAAAATTTGTTCCATTTTGATACTGATGGACTTTTGGGGCATTTTAACTGCCCCCCCCAAAGAATTTCACACAAAAAGAATATTTCCATCGATCTTTAAACTATTGAAAAATGTGGGAATACCATAGGTAACACAGTAAAACACATCAGTAAATAAAATACAAATATCTTCTATATCAAAAATCTACAGCTTGGTCTGAAATAATCACTCCAGATCCTCTTTACTGTGACATGAGGGAAGTATTCATGCCTGAGATTGGCTAACTGGCATCTAAACAAATCAGAGTTTTTGACTCCAAGATTCTCTACTTCTCTCTCTTTTCTCCAAAGTGACTCTCATGTGGATCAGATTTTTCTTGTGTGCTCATTGAATGTCCAGGAACACAAATCTCACTTTTAAAAATACAACAGCTAAATCAAAATAACTAAACATTCAGCTACAGGTGCTGCTTTACCTGGTATGAACACTAGGGTAAGTGAGCATTTTGGTGTAAGTCCCCTGAGCACTAGTTAACAGATGCTTACTCTACAACAAATCCTTTATTTGTGAAAGTGAAAATTCTTCTAGTCCTTCTTCCTAGCCTGGAACTCTCCCAAATCCTAGGTATCGTTACCAATAACAAAGCTGACTTTGAAACAATCTGTTCTTTGTCTTAGAGCAAGCATTTCCTTCACTGACCAGAGACAGCTGTAGTGACAGAAAGGCTGATCTGTTATGTTTTCTATCTTCACGAAAACCCCTAGAATACATTTTCATAGAGTTGAAACATGGGGAGAAACCAGCAAGTCTCAGACATTTGTCTTGCCCTTTCTGGTCAGGTAACTAAACCTAGGATCAAACTGACTTCTTCTGTAAGGTGTAGGTTAAAGTCTAAAATATTCCTATGAACCCTTTTTCTTAACATTTTTAGCATGGTAATAATAAAAACAAATTGATTTTGGTTTTCAGATTGCTAAAAACCTCCCAACACTTTCTTCAGCATCAGTGCTGAATAAATCACTGTAATGTTCCCCTGAAGTGAATTGAAAATTAATTTACACAGTGAAGATGATCCTCCTAATAACAGGGTACATGGAATGGGGAAATTGGAAATCATTACCCAGCAAACATTATCTGTATTATTTTTGTAGCTGCTTTAGATTGTATTGTAATAGAAAATTAGGAGACTGGCTGTGAAGAAGTTTAAGAGGGTCCCCTGAAGAGCTTCTGCTTTAAAATTGATTCTTTAAAAAAGCATTAAAAAGCTATTGGAATTGATTGCCTGCTAATATAAAGGAAAAACTCTTTGCCACCATTTGTGTTAAAAAAGAGCATCTTCATTCATGCATGTTATTAAAACTACTGGCCTGAAAGCCCCTGTAGAAAGATAAAGGATATGGATGGGATATTAAAACAGCAATCTTTACTTTATCTGGGATTTAAAGTTAATATGTCGCTTTTATTAATTCAGCAGGAGCGATTAGTTAGTATGTCAAATAAGGGATTTACAATTAAAATACTGTAGAATAGAGGTATCTTTAGTAAACAGTGAAGCAGGAATTCTTCATTAATCTTCCAAGCATGAGGTATACCCCTGCAAAGAATAAATCCTGCATTTACAGTTTCTTTATTGCCTAGTTTGCTACACAGAAACAATGAAAGTCAGAGCTGATAACACCCCTGATTATCTTCAACAGCTTCCACTGTGGGGTAATGGTGAAACAGATCTTAGCCAGCCACCATATCTTGTTTCCAAAGACTCAATTGAACAACCTTTGGAAGATGTTGCTGTATGTAATGTGTTTGCAATATTTTTTTTTTAAATTGTAATATTTAAAAAATGTAATATTTTAAAATTGCATGGAAATATAATTTCCTTTCTTGACTTTGAACTGCTTAGAGCTTTTCATGGTTTTCTGATTTCTAACACATTTGGAACAAATTTCCCTTGTCTCTTTTAATTTGGGATAACAGGAAACATTAAGGGGCAATGAACATTGAGGAGGAGCAATCTTAAAAATGATCCTATTAGAAAAACAAATGGTATAAACTTTAAAGCAGCAATTTGCATGGGTGCAGTCTTCAGTTTTGCTTTCATTTTAAAAGGGAAACAGAAGTTGTGTTAGAAGGAAGATCATCTTGGGAGCTTTGTCAAACAGAGCAATTAAGGTAAAGTCCCTTAGGTAACGTTGCAAAAAAATGCAAGTTGATGAAATTATATTGATGAAACTATTGCAGATGGAAAGAGTGACAAGCCAGACACAGTAGAAGAGCACCCAGCTGGTAACAGCAGCCAGTGTTTATTTGTTTTGGATTTCAAATGTCTGAAGATTTAAAAAAAAAAAAAAAAGGTTGCAAAACCTAGGTATGAATTAGGTTGAACGGAATTTAAGTGTAATGCAAACTGAATAAGGATATTGCCTACTACATGGACATGATACAAGGACAGTAAATATTTTTTCAACATTCTGTATTGTTATGATTAGTTTTTAACCCAGCCTAAGTACAAACTAATTCTTGAACAGAGGAAAGCAGGAGAGGAAAATTGAAAGGCTGTAAAGAATTAAAGGATTAAAGATCCTGTAAAACAAGGCAATATTTCTATGGATCTGTGGTTTAAAACTTCTGCATATCAGGTCTGGGGCCTAGAAAACAAGATATAATGGAAAACTACAGGGATAGTATCACATGACTCATAGTTCAGTGGATAATTTAGATTGATAGTCAAATGGATAATTTAGTTTGATAGACAATTTCCCTCTGCAAGAAAATTCTGCGATTTTGGTCCCTGGGTTTGCCAGTCAGTCTAGAAAGTCCTTACATTTTGCATGAAATAGTTCATACTGAAAATACTAGATTAATTTAATAAATGATGATTGCAGTGATTAACTCAATAGGATGTATTTTACACATCACAACAAAATCGACTTTGCTGAAATTATAAATATTGATGTTAAACCAGTCAATATGTTCTATGGATCATTTTAATTTTTCACACCATGATTCTTGGGCAGAAAGCACAGCTAGGATAATAAATGTTCCACCACTTCAAGTAACTACATGAAAAAAACTTATTTACAAGGAAGAAACATTGATTCCTGAGTGACAAAAGCTATAGTATAAATATCAAAAATATAAACATGTAATTCTGGATATACTTGCATAAAACTCCTTGAAAGTTCACCCTCGATTATCATTTTGTTCTTAACTTTTGAATATTTAACTGCTTTTATCTACCATCAGTAACCAAACTTTCACTTGTGGGCAAACCCAGGTTACCTACAATCTTAACCTTCTGGACCATTTGTCATTCAGAAGCTTGGAGGATGATGAGGAGGATGACAATGAAAAAAAATTATCATAAGTCTTTTGAGAACATTTAAAGTAAGAGGAAAAGTCAGTTACAAATTTCCTAGGCAAATAAGATGACAATCTTAAGATGCCATGTATCTCAAAAAAAAAAAAAAAATCCTTAACTTTCTATATTTTACATTTAAAAGTCTGTTGTTTAATATTTGATAATTTCAGACTTGTATTATCTACATGTACTGGTTACAGCTGAGTTCAAAAAATCCCTGCACAGATAGACAGCTACATGCATAAGTCTTCACTTGGTAATGTGGGATGCAGATTTATAGAATTTTTTCCATACTCTAACAGTCTGAGTGCTTGCTCTCACTCTGCAGTAAAAGTGAGACAGATTATTCCTCACTGAAGAAGAAAACTACCTACATTTACCATGGCATAAGTACATGCAGTTATTGCAGAGTACCTGATATCATAAATTCAAATTATAACTTACACCTCATTGACCTGTTCAAAGACTGGGAGTCCTGTATGATAAGCACTGTACAAACACACAGGAATAAGTATCCTTTGTGAGGCAGAACAAAGAAAACAAATGACTATCTGAATCATAGAAATCAGATGACTTGCTCAAGGACAAGATGCAAAATCACAGACCTAGGACTTGGATATTTATCTTTGAAATTTCAGTCATAAGATCATCCTTCCTAACCTCAGTAGTACAAACCCTCTTCTGCAAAGTGTGCATTCAAAATACACACATATTCTTTTAATTCAGCACTTTCGTAGTTTGCTGAAGTCACATCCCTACCTAGATCTGAAAAAGGAAGTGTTGGAAAAGAGCCCATTCAGTGTAGTCACCCAAGGGCCACTGTAACAACCTTGCAGGATGTTCTCTTGCCATGCTGCTCAACGAGACCCAAGAGCTTCTTGGTCAGGTCCCAGATGGTCAACTTACCTGAGGCTTGGGAATGGGAAATTCATCTTTTTTTAGGTTTTTGAGGGGCAGCAAGCTTAAGCTGGGCTAATGCATACATATACAGCATGAGGTATTGCTCTGTAGCATGCAGAGAAAAAAAACCTCAGAGTCCAAATAATTACATTTAAGAGCCCCTGCATTAATGCATTATCTTTATGAAAGAGATCTGTGATACTTTTCTGTTATGCCATAGACTACAACAGTGATTTTGCTGATTTATGTTCCCTTTCCTGTGTTGTATTAATCTTATGGCTACCTGGACATAGAGATGGATCTGGGCCTTCCAAAATTATGGCAAAAAGGCATAATTCTACTTTTTTTTTTTTTCTGTTAGTATGCTTACACAGCCTTCCTGATAGCAGCCTCTATTTTTATTGAAAACTGGCTTGAAAGTCTAATTTCAGACATATATTGGACATTCAACAGAAACTTTGTAACTTTGGAATTACAAAGCAAATTAGCATCCCCTTGTAATTAAAACAACAACCTAGTGATGACTCTTGGCAGTTCTTAATGTCTATCTCTATTTTTCCTCAATTTTTTCCCCTGCAATTACCATAGTGAAGCAGTGGTCACATATACAATATGCCCGGCAGCTTCAAATGTCCAGATGCCAAGTTTATCTTTCTACTATTTGCCTTAGTTTATAAATCTAAAGTGATTTAAAGTGTGGATTGTGCCTAGAAGATATGTTCCAAGTGACAATTGTCAAAGAGGAGATGCTGAGCTGCAATAATTAGCTTCCCTTTTGAAATTTATTTTGGGTGATCACAGATATCATAACTAAAAATACAAATGAATTATGGCTCTAAAGGAATATTTTTCTACTTGGAATTCATGAATGAAGGCTTTAATAGTTAATGTCAAACATTTAGGTAAATCTTCATCTGAGTTTTTCACACACCTCCCTTGGCAAGTGGTAAGGCCTCTGATCCCATCTACACTGATGGTTGCTAGATAGAAGTGGCTAAAAGGTAATAAGATTTGCTTTTCTGGAGCACTCAATTCCATCTAAAAGTGCCAGAAGGTACCCTCCTGGCACCTTTGCGAGACAGACTGTATCATTTTCCCCCCTGTTTCCTGCAAAATAAATTGAGGATCAAAGAGGTTAAACTACTTGCCCATGGATTCATACAGAAGCCTGGGGCACAGCCAGGATTAGAATATGAACTTCCTCACTCCCACGCTCTGTTTTGCCACAAGACCATTCTACACTTTGGTAAACATCAGATTTGTAACTCAGCCATGGAGAAAATACTGCAGTAAAGTGATTTGTGCTTTTCCATCTTGCAGTATGAGCAAGGAAGCTCTCAAGCCAAAGAAATGACAGTATTTTATAAGGAAGGGATGCAAATCTTAAATTTTTCTGAATTTCTTCAGTGCTCTGGGACTATCAAGTATTGCTCATTTATAGATCATATAAAATTATGTATGTTGGATGATTAAATAATTGAAAAATTCATAAACTCCAACAGTAGGGCTCGCAGTGTTTAAAATGGCAATCAAAGTCTATGTCTGAATTATTGCAAAATGGAAATGTTTATTGTATGTAAAAATATTAGTGTCTTTGCTGTATTTTTTTTCTCTAGCCTACTAGTCTCTGATATTTCCCTTTAATATGTCAATTTTTTTAATTCACTCCCTTATTTAAATTATATGTTTCCCCCTGTAAACTGCGGCATTGCTTCTCTCTCCTTGTCAAGGTAGAAAGGGGCTATGCATATCCTTTTCCTCATCTGGCATAAGGAAATTGTTTTGCGTTGTTTAGTTTATTTTTTTTAACATGCCATCTAAACCAACATCAAAATACAAAAGAACACAGCATATAACTAGTATGCTCCAGATTTCCCAAACTGCGATAAAATAAAACATTTGCTCTAAAAAGGAAAAGCCCAAGACATTATTTTCATTAGAAAGTCAATATTTTATGTAAAATTGAGATGCTGATAAATGCATTTCACAACTTCAACTTATTTCCCCATTATTTTTTTGTATGTTTTATCTGAATTGCAATGAAAGTTAATCTGGATCCTAATTCTGTACTGTCCTTTAGTTTTTTCTTTGTGAATTCAAAGAATGGTAGAAAGCCCACTAAAGAAAATATAAACAAATTTTAGCAATTAGAATCTACAAATAATATTTAAGAAAGTGAAGTGCATATTACTTGTTTTCATTTTAAGTTCAATTTAAGAGTCTTGGTTGTCCTCCAGTGACTTCCTTTGCCAGTATTTATTGTGAGTTCCTGCAGCTGCATGCTGTGAGAGAAGTACTAAACCACCAACTGGGAACTTCATCGAGATGCATACTCCCAGGCATTCTGTTTCACTTATTCATCATTTTGGGGCACGGAGTAAAAATTATGAAGTATGTATTTTTTTTTCCCAGGCAAATAATGACCTACTCATGAGCTCCCAATAATATGCAAGTATTATTGCAAGAATAGAATTAAAAGTTTTAAAATAATTCTTAGTGGGGGAGCAAAATAATCAAAGGCATAAAATGTCACAAAACAAGGCAGAACCTTATGAAACAGATTATGCAAAACTGATTTGGTAATTTACCTTGGAAATGCAAGGAATTTCTCTGAGATCTTTTTTTAAGCATTTCATATGATGTTTTGGGAGAACAAATTTGTTAACATGGAGTAGTCCAGAACTAGTATAGAAGTTAGACAAAGAGTAAGAGAAGGGAGAAAACGGTTGTAGATACTGAAGGAAGTTTACCAGTAACACATAATTTCTGGAAACTAGCTAACACTTCTTTCAGTGACCTTGTTGCAAAAAGATATCTTGTTTTAATGGAATTTACTGATGTCATGACATTGGGAAAAAACCCCAATACAAAAGAGGTTTGGAAGACCTGATGACCTTAGAGACTTGCATTATAGTAATGAGATAAAAATTCAATCAAGCAAAGGGCGATGCCATACACTTAAGGGCTATCATTAAGAACTTATGTCATAAGCTCAAAAGATTAGAAGAGAATCTGTGTTTACCAATAATGCCTATGTACCATAGTCTAATTCTTAAAAAGGCAAAGGTAATTAATACTTGTATCAGACAAGGCATTTCCAGAAGGACCCATGTCAACTGAGTGTTTTTACACAAAATACTGATGGTTGCTTTTGGAAAACTGCAATATTTAGGATCACTCAGCAAAGAACAGGGGAAGAAAACAGCTCTTGGAGTATCAGAGAGCCATGAGTCTTAGAAGAAGAATAAAACTGGGTTTGTTTGGGGTAATCTAATAAAACACAGGCTGAATGATATTTAATTACTTTCTATAAATACACAGACAGGGAAACACCAGGGCACGATAGGATCTGTGTAGACTAAAGGACAGCACTGGCAAAAAATCAAATGGATAGAAACTGGCCATAAATAATTCTAGTGTGGAAATCAGAAGAAGGTTTCTAGTCATTAGGAGAATAATATTTCATGTAATATATTTCCAGGAAACTTTTTGCCTCACCCACTCCATAAGTTTGTGGAAGAGATTGCAATGAACAAGTCTCTGCAGCAGCAGAGATTGGGACCCAAAGATCCAGGAGTTTCCACACTAGGTTAAATGCCCATTCCTTTCTTACTAAATAAAGGAAACATGTCACACGAAATGTCATGACACAAACCAAAATACATTGAATCTCTTAATGGGTCAAAATGGGTTAATGGGTCAAAATGTGAAGGGGAGGAATTAAATAAAAAACAAATATTTAGCAAAATGGTAAAGATGCCCAGCTGCAAAATGCTTTTTTAATTTCCCTCTTTAATTAAAGAGATTGTTCAGAAGGGCAAATCCTGCTGTGTAACCTGTTTAAAAAATACCCAATGATGTAAAGTTCCTAAGTGACTCCTTTAAACTTTATTAGAGAGTTGTGCCAGCCTGGAAAAGGATGATGCCTGAACCTTTAGACCATTATTTATTTATTTGTACTTGGATTTATGTCAAAGCAAGACAGGAAGAAACACTAAACTTTTTACTGTAATGAACCTTGGCGTTTGACTTCCATTATAAACAATGTGAACTAAAAATGCCTGGAGGCACTATACCTTTTGCATCTGGCATTTATACAGCAGATTACCAGCACTCTTACTGACCTTGGCAGATCTGCAGGGGACACAGTGTATATTCATTGAGCTGAGTTGATTTAAAAAATCTCTTGCCTGTGCACATCCATATCAGGGTGAAGCTCAACTTCTCTCCATCATTGTGTCAAAGGGATTCATGTGAACTTCATCATGCTTTCAGCAAAGCACATTTGTGAAAGTGTGAAATCAGATGGTGAGTGTATTTAAAAGCCCTCTGTTCCAAGCCCCTTAAGCTCTTACATGTGTGTGTAACCCACTGTGTTCAGTGCAAATAAAAAAATTTATTTGTTACATGCATTTGAGAGCCTATGAGATCAGAGGGTATAAACCTTAAGGGCCAAGATTTCCCTAGACTGTTTGCAGTTGTGTACAATAGCTGTACACAAGACGCTTTCTACTTACATGTTCTGTGGAAAAGCCATCTCTAGCACATCAGAGGGATAAAGTCTGAAAAGCAGGCCACTGCCATCAGACTTGCTGGATGGTAATCAAAGGCTGACTGACATGAAAGGTTTGGAAGAACAGATGTAGCACTCAAAAGCAAAAAGACACTGAGCTCACTTTCTTCGCTCATCATTTCGCTGCACCTTTAGGAATCGAGTCTCCAAAAATTTCTAGCATACTAGGCACAACCAGGCCATCCAATCTCAGAACAACCAGAGTCTGGGCTTTCCTGCAATGCACTACTTTACCTGAAGTTATAATAGTGGTAGCTGTTAACAATTCCTAGCGTCAATTTCCCTCACTGTTGAGTTCTACTTATAAGACTTCAAATAATAAAAATGCAAAGAGTGAAAATTAATTCTCCTGGCAATCCATTTTGTACATGTTTACTTCCAGCAAAGTTTTAAAATGGAAAATTAGTGGGTGCTTAGAACCCAAATCCTTTGGATTGCTGTGAAGTAAAACACTTATTTCTGAGAAACAAAGAGCCAAAATTATGAATACTGTTCTAAGTATGAATTAATTTATTTATGACCAATGCATATGATTACATATAGATATATTCATATGTATGTAAGCTATTTGATGTATATTAACTTTCAAAGCTTCTCAGAAGATACTTTTCATTACACAATAAAAGGAATATCTGCCAAAACATGTTATTTAGATTTAATGGAGTCCATAACACTTCTTTTGAATTTACCACTCTAAAACCAGATCTGGTTATTGCACATACTGAATTTCTGAAGAGCTTTATTTCATAAACTTGAAGAATAAAAGAATCTTTTTACAGAATAATCTTTTCTTTCATTGAATAATGCAGTAGCCCAAAGTGCTTGTTAAGTCAGGTATAGCTATCTAAAGTGTGTTCTAAAAATGGCTAAAAGAATTATATATCTACATTTTGAAGTAGTATGTTAGCTGAAGAATGAACACATTTTCTGAGAAGTGTTTACCAAACAATTATTCTTACTTTTTTACTATTTTTTCAATCTGTCATAGATAATTTGTCACAAGCAGAAATACCCAAACCCAACATTCTGTAGCTATATTCTTGCAGTAGAAAAATACAAACTAACCTCTCTTCCAGTCCCAACATGAGAAAAAAATGAGAAAATGTTGGCTTTTCATTTACAACATCATTTCAGCAGTCAAAAATTACTCAAAATATTCCCTAAAACTAATTAACCAATTGAAATTAATAGCAGCCCTTAGTATTTCACTAATTTAAGCAGGCTTTGTTCATTTGACATGTTTAATTTTGGCTGCCAAGCACAAAATGAGCTTCCTAGTCATTTAATTACCTGAAATTATGAGTATCTTCCTGATAGAGAATGCCAGTTATATAGGGCAGAACTTTTGGCTTTTATTCCAGTTTTTATGTTGCTGATGTGGCACAAAGCTGACCCACTTGCTTCAGTTCCCAGTTCTCAGCCTTTCTAAAAAGTATTCTTGAGGGGTGAAGCACAGGAGGAAAATGGGAATTGGAAAAGAGAGAATGCCATGTGCAATGGCCTATTTGATCCTTGTCCATGTGTGCAACATTGTAAGTTAGAGTATCCTAAAAATAATCCTAAATTATGGAGCAGATTTTCTTCTCTAAACGGGAATTATAAAATCATAGGGAAATGGCTGAAAAGAACCCTCCTCATAGACTTTTTTTCAGGTATTTTGAAAGAATTCATTCTCTGCTGACACCAATATAAGCATTCAAAATATCAGATTTCCCACATATTTAAAAGCATGAAAAAAATGAATGCCTCTTTTTAAAAAATTCTTTCCTATTTAATGACAGCAAGTGCAGGGTTATTTGAAGAAAAGGTATATTTCAGCTCTCCCTTTGGAGTAATATTTTCTACTAAGTCAACAGGTCAAATAGTCTCCTATTTTTCTGCTAGAACCAGGCCTGTCATGCTTATTGACATGAAGGGTTTAGAGACGGGTAGGGGAGGTATTGTAGAGTATAGCAATGTCAATTAGCCTGTATATTAACACTTAAAGGGCCTACAGAAGAAAAGAGGCATTCTTTGCTGTATTGGTGTTCTTTCTGTACTGCAACATCTCCTTCAGGTCACACAGTGAGGCAGCATCCTATATAAAATGCCAGGACAAACAAGGAGACATGGTTTCCCTCTGTCTTGTTATTTCAAATAAAATGTTAGTTCTTGGAAGAACATTCATACAGTTTCATTTATCTTTTCAACTTATGAAATTTCAAGAGATGTTTACTTGTTTTCCTACATATTTCTGAGTGTATTCAGTCTAGGTAGTTTGAACTTGAACACTTCTGCAAATTCAAAACGCCTGTCATGTGCAACTTGATATGCAATTAATCACACTGGAGTGGGATTATATGTTTAACACTTTGTCTGTATTTTGGGAAAAATCACACTCTCCAGAGGTTGCTCCATTTTCAATGTAGTAATGTATGTGAGGAACTTTCCATCAGCAAACATGTTTGAGCAGATATAAATTACTTTACAGCATTTCGTTTACTTCAGAATACAGAAAAAACCCCAGCCAAATGACAAAACCCCCCAAAAATTTGTTTGCACTAATGAAATAGAGTAACTTGCTTTATAGAAGTGTTTGAGGGGTAACAATTAATGAATGAGAGCTAAAATATATTCATGGTTAAGCTCTGATTTATTTTAGGATGGCTGCCATATGATACACATTCACAGCAGAGAGAAAGAAAATATAATGAATATTAGTAGGAAAAAAATAGCAACTGAAACCCTTGAACATTATTCCTTTTTTTCTGCAGAAAATCCAAGCACCAGCTACTGCTCAGAGGATGCTCTGCAGCAAATCAGGGTGAAGATACCCTTCAATGCTCTGCCATAGCAGACACTCTGCATGGGATTCATCTGAACAAAAAGGCTTTTACTCCCACAAAAAGATAGGCATTTCTGTGCTGAAAATCCTATCTTTTGAACTAAGCAGCTACATTTGGTCAGATGAATCATGCAATAAAAATGCCTGTCTCTCTCCACATGCAATAAAAATGCTGCTCTCTCCCAGAATCTATGCAGATGTCTGTGCTGTACTTTCTGACTTTTCTGTGATAAGAATCTCGTCGTAGCTACCACCTCAGCATTAGTGGCTGAGCACATCTGCAGCTGCTTGCAATGCTCCCTTACCCTGCTAGTAATTTAGCTCTATGCTCTTGGGCAGCTGTGCACAAAAAACTCTCTCTGATGACCCTCCTGATCCCATGGGTACTGTCCCAGTCTCTGTTGCCAGGCAAATTCTGTAAGACTCAACAAGTCCATATGGGAAGAGTACGTACTGACTGGATAATGGTACATCATTTCCAGTATAGAAGAATAAGAAAAATTACAAGTTAAGATCTTCAGGAAAAACAGAAAAGGGAATTCAGTAAATAAATAAAACCATATTTAAAACACTCAGAAAATGCTTCAGCTCAGTCCATAGCAAATAACAGAAAATTACAGTGTAAAGTAAAAAACTAACAATAATTTTGGTGACTTTTATAAACCACAGACCTTCTCTTTTGTACTGTGAGCAGAAATCATCACAAGGCTGACAGGTACAATTCTTCTATGAGTGCTGTGAGCTCTCACTAATCACCATTTCTCTATAGGTATTAACTACACTTCTCATATTCTCCTTTGAACTCTGTGTTCAAGAGGATACTACTCTGCCTGGTTTTTTAATTATTTTTCACATACTTCACTACATCTTCTTCCTCTCTAATTCCTCAAAGAAATTGATAAAAATGATAAATTGACCTTTTTTCTTTGACTCAAAAATAGGAACTTCCTGATACTGCTGATGCAGCCCTTTGTCTTCTCTCCTGTTTTCAGTTCCACTTGTGCTATGGACACTAATTGAGATGGAAGAGCACAGCTGTTCATTAAAACACAATGTGTACAGCAACTAAGTCTCCTGAAGGAGTCATTCCTTCAATCTATTTCTCTGTATATATTTATATAAAGAAAAAAAATAGCAAAAATAAAATAAGACCACTAGTCTAAGAATACTACATTTTGCTAGGAAAAGTATATTAATTTATAATTTCCATAAGATAATTTCTATTAAAATTACACTGGAAGGTACTCTCCTAGATAACAATGGCAATTCAGAGAAAAATATACAACAAAAGAAATATGTAACAGCAGCTGCAAGTAGTTTATAAATCAAACATGTATTTTCTGGAGCAAAAGTATCTTCTCACAAATGTCTTGCTTTGGCAGCACCAACTGAGTATGCTGTCTCCAGCAGCAACCCAAACCAGAGGGGCAGAGGGGAAATAAGAACTAGTAACCATTGTTTCTCCCAACTAATCTCCTAGACTTCAATAGTTTTTAGCTCAGGCCATTTCCTGAATCATAGAGAGTCTGTCTGTTTAGTAGCTTACAATGGATATTTCTTCAAATTTTCCAGTGTCCCTTCAAATCATGCATCCACAACATCTTTTGGTGTGGAGCTTGTCATGTCTGCTACCTAAGAATCATGTAACTGTGAATGCACCATTTGGGAGGTAGAATTAGGACAGACTTGTAAGGCAAAATTAACTAAGAGCCAACCATCTTTAATTCGCATGGCATATACCCAGAAAAAATATTGAGTTTTTTTACAAAACTGTTGCACTTTCAGATACGACCTATTTATGAAATATTCTTTATTCTGCAGCAGTGTACAGATTGCTGAAAATTTTCTTCTTCTCTCTCCAAATGGCTCCTTTGCATTACTACTAATGGTCATTCTGTAAAGTTCTGTTTCTTTTTGGAGAGATGTAATCACTTGATGTTAGAGTCAATGTCATTTGTCCAGGACTTTACAATCACTGTGATACTTCTCAGTTTGTTTGCTTGGTTTTGGCAGAATACCATAGGTGGAACTTTAATTTTGCTGCCTCATCCCAGTAAACTACTTCCTGCATCCCTTTCCAAGACTTTACCATTGAGAGTATTTCTTTTCCTTTGAAGAGCAACCAAATTGTGTTTAAACAGTTTGTAACCTGTGTGAAGGGCAAACTACCAAATCAAAGTTTTAGGCCTGAACTGTACATTTTTAGGTCAGCTTTCCTATTTGCTGTGATCTTTTTTCGTTTTCAATCCTTTTACTTGCAAGAGAATCTACAGCTTACAAATTACTCTTCAGAAACATCCACAGCAGTGTCTAACAGAAAAGTAGAGAGCTTTGTGTTTCACTTTTAAAAGGCATCCTTTTCAGAAGGATACTATAAGAGCTAGTAGAAGAAATGATGAATCACCTCAAATTATTTTTTTGAGAAGAACAACTTAATAAAGATTTTTTTGAGAAACGGTGAAAGTATAATGCTCTGATTTCCTAATGAGTTGTAAATTGTCAACAGCTTTCACTTTAATAAATATTATTTTTTATTCACATGAAGTTTATTTTAAGTCTCAGAAGCCTAGGCTTCAAGGACTGTACTGTGAGGAAGAACACAGAGGCAGTGTCTTTGCATCTTAATTATAGCAGCCCTATTCTTTCCAGCACTGAACCAAGCTACAACCAGAGGATGGGGAGATAAATGTGGGAGCTGTAAGGCTGACGTCTAATATCTGCTACTGAAGATTTAGGATTTGATTTAGTGCCTCTATTGGAAGGTTTGAAAAAAACAGGTCTTCCATCTTCTTTTAATAAATTCATTTTCAGACCTGCAATTTACCTTTTTGGCAGTTTTACGATTCAGAACAATGGGCCTTTTTTTAGTTGTGTAATTTTTTTTGGGGCTGTTTCTGTTTTCTCTCACATTTATAAACAGAAAAACAGTGTTCACTAATTTGCAGAATAGGGAAGCAGGAGACATTCACAGTTCCCTAGCTGGAGAAACTTTGCCATGATTCCTGAGTGCAAAAAGGCTTGGAGACTATTTGACAATTTTTATCAGTGATAAAACGATACTTGCAAATTACCAAATCACATTGTATTAACTTCATATACACCTGCTATACTGGAATTTCTGAAAAGTAAAAATTCTGAGGTGACATAATACAAATAACTCCTAGCAGAAGGGAAAAGAGATTTTCTCTAAGGAAAAGAATACCATGATAAAACAACTTTGCTTTTATTTCTTATTAATCTTAAAATAAAAGGATGTGAGGGCAGGAAGGGAGGGAGTGGGCAAGAGGTGCTTAAAAGAACACATATAAGTTCTGGAGTCTAGTGCTCCTGGTGAATCTGAGACTGGACAAACTCAGGACACCAAGGGTTCACCTAATTTGTAGAAGGCCAACACGCACATGAACAACAGGTTGTGTGATGACAGACCACATGGAAGAGTGTGGTGGCTGCTGTGGGCAAAGTCAACAGGATTACATGTTCACCACCCCTTAGGGGACTTCCTGAGCTTGTACCAAGAGACCACTGGTGCTTCAAAGTGACGATCCACTTCTGTTGGCCTCACTTTCCATTTTCCCTCCTCATTGTGGCTTCCACTGGGTAACTGTGAGTGACTGTGAACTGTGTGATGAAACAAGTACATGTACCATGCAAACAGCTATCTGGTATCAATACCAACAGAAAGATTATTTTAATAACAAAATCTTAATAAAAAATGGCTGTTCCAATAAGTCTTGGTTATGATCTGCCCTTCTGTCTCAAGAACTTGTTGAGGAAAAAGGAGGTGACAATAGCAGCCTAACCCCTCTGCATACATGCTCTGCATCCTGCCTGGTGGTTGTTTTGAGTAACACATATACTGTAACTGCACCTACTTAAAGAAAGGTACAGTCTAACTCAGAAAATTAAAAAGAGTGACTGAGCTTTTGGTCAAACACAACAGTTTCTGTATTGTATTGACCTATCACAAATGTCTTGTACAACTGGGTCAACCAGTTTGTAAATAAATTTTTAATTGCTTTTAAATAATCTATAAAGGATTAAGAAGATAATCTGTATCCTATACAGATATAGATAGAATCATGCAATCTATCCTCTGTTGACCAAAAGAAAATAAACTGCAGAGATAGATGCAGTGATTCACTAGCTTGTGTCTCCATAAAACTGAAATAGCATCCTAGTAAATCAGTCCTGCTATCTATGCAAACCAAAGTAGATATTCTGTCCTCCAAGTTCCATTTATTTATTTCCAGCAGCTGCTTGGTAGGAAGCAGCTGCTGGAAATGTCCTTTGGTGAGAAACCAATTCCAGCTCCAGGATGCTTTTTGGTCCTTGCTTGCACAGAGATCTAGACAGGGTCCCAGGGTGTGACTGCTCCAGGTACACATACCTGCTCTGACTTCACTCTTTCTCACCATTAGTACTGCAGATAGAAGGAGTAGGGCAATAGTCTGACAGATGCTTACAGGCTTTTTCTTTAGGGAAAATACCTTCCCTGCATCAGGATGAGTGACAGGAAAAAGACTGTGGTAAGTCTTTATTCAAGTTGCTCATAGGTCAATATAAAGAATGTGGTTTTAACTATATTATATCTTTATTTTCATTTTGATCCTTTTCTGGAAATTGTAGTGGGAATTTTGGAATGATGCTGTGTTAAGCATTTATTTAAGTAATTAAATGGCAGCATTATTCACATAATAAAACATTTGTATTCACTTGTTTCAAATTTCCTCTGAAGTTTACTACATTAAGTGAAGAACAACTGCTTTTATATTTGCATTAAATTTTGTTGATTCATAGTAAGAATCAGGGTTGTATTCTCGTTCTTTTGATTCTTGCTGTCAATATTCTTTTCAGTAAATGAAAGTCCCATAGGGCATCTTTGCCCTTCCTTTTTACGCATTTGTCTAAATCCAGTAAGAATGGAAGAAACATTTGGGCTTTTAAAAGAAAACAAAAAACCACAAAATTAAAAATGAAGAAACCCAGAAAACACCTCACTGCAAACAGTATCCTTAGGACAATTAAGGATTTAGCCTCCACTCAGCATGCATACATTACTCTGATTAACGTTATCAGGAAATACAGGCTCACAGACTGGAGAATAGGTCCCTTAGCTCAGAAGAGAGCATTACTCTTGTATCTGAATGTGTCCTTTCAGAAAATGACCCTTAAGTTTATCCCACAGCAACTATTTTCCCTTTTACTGTATATTTGAAACTATTTTAGTTTGAAGTGCTGTCAGGAAACTAAAATCTTGTTATAGAATTCCCCACAGAGTTTGAACCAAATGTTTAAAGAAGCACTTGATATTAACTGCAAGATATGTAGAAATAAATTCTGTGATACCCGTCTCACAGATGGCATGGGCCCTATATGGATGTAACAGGGAACAGAGTCTATCCAATTTATTCTCCTTAATGCAGTACCATACAAAAGTGTTTTTGGAGAGAGAGAAAAAAGAAAAGGAAGAGGAACTGGAAGCTCATTTTGTCCCCTTGTTTCTTTTAAATGTCATTATGATTAATGGTCTATGGATAATTTCCAGGTCTACATTCTGCAGTAACAATAAGAAAAATGGAAACTTCTATATGCAGATATATGATCATAGATAATTAAAAAAACCCTAAAAGCCAAAAACCAAAAACAAACAAAAACAAAAAACCAAAAAACAAAAAAACCCCAAAAAGCAAACAACCCAAACTTCACAGAATCTTTGCAGCAGCTTACTTCTGTTCCAATTTTTCACATTGTATATGGGAGGAAACCTATTTTAGCAAGTCATTTACTGGAACAATCTCAAAACTTATTTCATTAACTCATGTTCCTCATATCAGCTGACAAGGAAAATATTCAAGGTTTTGCTTTCTCAGCTCCTTGGATGGACAAAATATTATACCTCCCTCACAGTTGTGCCATCATGCAGAGCTACTTTCGAAACAAATTTAAAGAAGATATGCTGCACTGACAATTAAAATAAATTACTCTGTTTAGCTAACAGATACTGAACCACAACATCTTTTTCCAGCAGAATTCAGACTTGTTTCTAACTTACTGTATAACTAACTTGAAGGCCATCAAGTCATTTCCTCCTACATAAGCTAGAGATCGTCCATTGATTGGATAAAGATGCTGTAACTCACTTGTGTATATACAGTTCAATATCTCTTGTATTCCTCTGTGTGAAGTCTCTTATCTCTTCACTAAAAAAATGATGTGTTTAATCCTGGTAGAATGTGTTTCTTCTGGAAAGTTTACTGAGAATGGAAAGTAATTAAATAATTGGTGTGTGGCCTAAGAAGGTTAATGCTCTTCATTATTCTTACAGAAAAAAAAAAATCTACTTAGGTCAACTAGAGTATTTTAGTTGGCTTCACAGATTTTTATGGCCAAAACGAATCATTAAAGCTTCTACTCTGAATGCCTTCAAATTTCATCCATTTAGCTTTCCAGTGTGTTCACTAACCTGTTTTGGCTAAAGCTTATCTTTCAAAAAGGCATCCAACCTTGATTTTATAACCTTAGAAGCTGAAGGACTAGTCACATCGATACATGTGTTGTTTCAGAGATTAAAATCTGTGAGAAAATGACATTTGTAAATTTATGCTTTTCAAGCATAAATTCCCTTAATTTATGTTTCTAGAAACTGGCTGGTTTTTTTCTTATCATTGATAAATTTAAGCATTTTACCATCCATTATCTTCCTCAGAAACTTATTCATGAAAACACAGAAGTTTTCAGTTTTCCTTTTAACAAGCAAAACATCTTTGTCTTCATTAATCTCCAGGTAATTCTAGCTAATTAGAAGCTACCTTGAACTAGTTTCTCTAGTTTAGAATCACATATCTGTAGAAGACAAAAAATATCTAATTCTTTTTCCTCCTCAGTTTTTAACATAGATTTAGAAACCATGGCAAAAGAGCAGATTGCAGCTGACAGTCACATTCAGATGTAGATTTACCTAAGTGTATCCTGAATATGAGTCAGTCTTTCCTAATCTATACATCTAAAATTAATTTTGCCCTTTATACCACCGCACAGAACAGTTTCTTGTCTGCCATAACCACCTCTCACAATTGTTACTTTCCAGAGCTGCAGCCCCTCCTTCTGTACTAATAGTGACATACTTCAGTTTTAAATATGTGATTTAGACCTATGCAAATATGAGTCTAACTTATGGTATTTCTATGCATTTCAAGCTTTTTCTACTGATCTTCAGCTGTCTCTTTCCTTCATTTAATAATGAACTCCTGCACAGGGTGCTAGCAAGGTACTAGTACCTAAGACTAGCTCCTTTTCACTCTGCTCAAAGTTAAATAGAAGATAAGGGCTAGTGACTGGCACGGGTGAGCTCCAAGCTAGTAAGCCTGTACATTTGACTGAAAAGAGTAGGAAGTGCTGCAATAGGAGATATATTACATCATTCTCAAATGCAACTATGCCAGCAACAGCAGCTGGGAAGAGTATGGGGTTCTAATTACAGATTGCATCAATCTCTGTGAACAGAAGCAAATCTCCTTCCTAAGTTTCAGGGTTGCAGCTTGCTTGGAGAGGCATAATGAGTTAGGATTAAATGTTCACTTACAATAGGATGACATTATAGTATGTAAGCAGATGTTGCATGCAAGAGCTTTAATGATGTATATTTCAGTGCACCAAAACTTCAAACTTCTAAAATTAAGTCTTTATAAACCCAACTCTAAGTGTAAGGATCCCTGCATTTATTTTGGGATGCAGAATCAGTGATTGGAAGGATGTTCTCTCTGCATGTTAAGTAAGATTAAAAACCAGCTAGAAACTTCTTAAAAGAAATATTGGGAGCAGGCAACAATAAATATTTAAATGTGAACAGAAATTATGGCATTACAATGCTAAAAGTCAAAGTTTACCAGACAATACAGAGGAGCAGACATATTATGTTATTTCTCCCACATTAATCCCTAAAGACTCCAAATTAATAATAGCACTGTATCAGTCATCAGTCCCTTCAATTGTGACTGTTACTAACAATGCAATTGAAGTTTTGGGACATTAATGACACAATATTGTGTAAATCTGACTTCAAAGTGCACATATTAAAGGCCAAGAGTTGGTTTCAACCACATCTCCATTTTGTTTGTTTTTTATTCCTGTTGCTATGTCTTCATCACTGCTGCTGGCTTCAGAAAAAAAGTATATATTTCTTACTTTATCAGGAAGATTATTAAGCAGAAAAGATCCCCCTAAAAACCCCTTTAAAGGTTGTATAAGTGTCAGCAATAGTTGCTAGATAGATTTCCTTTGCATCATCTGTACCATTAAATGAGGTGTATTGATGCACTTGTTCTCCCCTCTGATGCTTGAAAAACTGCATCAAAACACAGAACTTTTCAGCTGTGTGGAAATCTAAGCAGAATTACAATAAATGGTGACAAGGGAATTATTTAGAGGCAGAAGACTAGATACCTGGGCCAGGCTTCTGCTTCAAATAGATGGCAAACCTGAAGGGACCCTTACATCAGAAAATCATTAGAGTCAACACATCTGAGCTTCCTCTGATCCCCAGTTATCAATTCTTCCAAGAGCCTCCTCTCACAGCAGGATGCACTGCCATACAGCACCAGCCTGTATAGGACATCCAAGACTTAGGGCTGCCTGGCTCTAAGTGTGGCCTTCAGGATCCAGCAGGTACAACCAGCCACTGACAAACCCTTCCTCTTATGACAAGGTCTAGTGCAAGACTATTGACAGTGTCAGCTACTTGCAAAAACATTGTTTGGATTTTCAAATGAGATGGTTCTAGAAGACAAATGAAATGCAAGGACTAGAAGCCCGAAACAATTACCTTTCTCCCATTTGATGAAAAGGAATTAAAAGGGAAACCATTTTTGTTTGACATTCCTAATCATTCCTCATGGGGCAGATATCTATGAGCAGAAAATAGCATCTTGCTTAATAAGTTTTTTTTGTTACTAACAATAAAGAGAATCATGAGTCTACAAAATTTTAAAATGGCAAATAAGGCTTTTAAAATACTTTTAATGGCACTACTTAGCTAAATTTTATGGTAAAACCCATGGTGCTGTATAGAAACATGTCCAAAATAAAAGAAGTGCAGATAAATCATGAGCTCTATCAACAACTGCTGCTTTCTTCAGCAATTACAGTGCTTCAGAACAGACTTTTGCTTCTACATTCCTCTTCTAGTGAGATAACATCCATATATTCATACTTATGAATGAACTGCCTTGAATACCATTCATGTCAATAAGGAGTTTTCAAGGAGTGCTGGTGTCAGGGAGCAGCAGGAGCTGCTCTGTGAAGGAGGAGCATGAGCAGGATCTGAGGGGGACTGCAGGACAGACTGAGCTCAGCGACAGGCATCACCCTGGAACGAGCTGAGAGGGCCAGCAAGGCAGGGCTGTCACTGCAGTGCATCCTATCAACAGTCCAGTGGCAATGAGACAAACGCGAGGTGACAAGTCAGGTCCAAGGTCAAGTCAGCACAGGAAGTTCAGCCAACATCAGCTGAGGACAAGGCACAGACACATCTAAATCTTAGCTCAGTAACAACTGCAGGCTGAGCAGAAATGAGGTGCCCAGGCCCATATGTACAGTGTGGAAGAGGGTCCCAGGTGTCCCAGGTAAGGCTAGTCAGAAACACTGTGCACCACTGATGGCCTTGGGGCATTGACACTGAGACCCTCTTTTCTTTTTTTTTTCTTTTTTTTTTTTTTTTTTTTTTATTCTTATATAAGTTGTTTCTGTGATGCA
>VZRH01001282.1:605707-631762 GCA_013397555.1 Urocynchramus pylzowi | reverse complement strand
TTACCCTGGGGCCCTTTTTTTTTTTTTTTTTTCTTTTTTTTTTTTTTTAATGCTAAGTAAGCTGCTTCTGGCATGCACTTATAATTACTTTTCTTATATTTTGACAGACACATACAGCTGTGCTCTTCAAGTACTTAAAATTCTTATTAACGTGGGTTTTTTCATTTCAAAAAGAGCAATATGCAGTACCTATTCATAAATAAATATGAAATTGGGTCATATTAGTTCAGTGACAGCAGTTTATTTGTGCTTCAAGCCTTCCTACACAAAATTAGCTGGCAAATAAGAAGAAAAACTCTCTAAGTGGCTTCCTAGGATCTATGTACAGCAGGTGGAGATTTTCTTCAGCCACCCACAACAAAGACCAAATTACTGAGCCACAAAATCTCCAGGAACTACAAAAAGTCCAGTGCTTTCTGAGAGATCCTCTCTCCCTGCTTGCCATTTGTATGCACACGCCTGCTTCCAGCAGCATGGCTCCATCCCTACAGGCACTTCCCAGGCACAGTATGTTATTTTCATTGCTATGGCATGGTGAGCTTGAATTTAACACTGAGATTACTTTTATTTAAACACTGCACAACTCAAGCAGTGAGAGTTTGGCTTCAACTGCAGACCAGAGCCTCGGGCTTCAAAAATAGAAGCCAAACTTTGTTCTCTGTAGCTGCAGCCCACTTCCTGGCTGAAAAATAGCAACTACTGCTTGCAGAACCTGTGCAGAAGTTGTGCAGCTTCACAAAGATAGATTTTCTTGAGAAAAGTCCCTGCATAGAAAAAAATCTTACTATTACTGAAGTATTGAATAAACATGGTGACAAAGAGCAAGGACAATTAGCTAAATTTAGAGCACAGATTCAAATCCCTTCACCTTACATTGCTGATTATGACTATTTTAGGACCATAGTTGCCAACACAGAAAGACATTTCCACAGATAAATTAGAGCACTAGTGGCCTCGAGGTGCTGGGTTTTTTGTCTGCTGCCCATACAAAAAGGTCTAAGCTACTAAGAGGTCTATGTTAGGTGATTTAATCAGAGCCTAGAATAGCAACTGGCAGAAATATCATTTCTGCAAATGTTTCCTTTTTTCCACCCATGCATGCTGAGTTTAGAATAAGGTACTCCCTTTTATACTTATATTTCATTTGGATGAATGATTATTCTTTCCTCCATTCAGGCTGCTCAGGAGTTTCCTTCTGACAAACACAGGTTTCTCTGTGCCTGGAAACAGTACTGGGAAGAGATACAGCTGGTGAGACAGGGATCATTTGGTTAGTATAGCCCTGCTGTAAACCCAAGAGTTCAGAGGGATCTGAATTGTCTTGTATTTATTCTTCATTTTACAATTTCTCTGCATAGTAGTAACAAAATGTATAATACTGCCTTGAAAGATTTTTTTTTTCACTTCTTCTCCTAGACAAGCTAAATTTTATTAGCTAAATTTTATGGTAAAACCCATAAAATTTGTGTATCTAACAAACACTAATTTTCTTTGTTCTCCCTCTTAATTAGCCCTATTGGAGTCTTATTTTCTATTTTGTTCTACAGGCATGCCCACCTTCCTTTTAAGTTTTCTTCTCTGTGGTCACCCTTCTTGAAGAGCACTTTTTCCCCTGCTGCCCATTTATTCTTATCTCATCAACCAGAATATGTCCCTTTCTTTCTGTTTGTTTTGGCATACTTACTTTTTAGTTTTGTATCTAAATACTATTTTTCTCACTTCCTGTCTTTAAGGCTTCAGTTGACACAGAGAAAGAACAAGTTTCATTATACCAGATTTCTAATACTACTTTCGGATTACTTATGTCAGAACTTTTAAATCAGTTAATCCAATACCCCTCAAGTCAAGTAGATTTACTCTTCTCCTGACTGATTTTATCATCTTGTCAGTATAATAGATGTACTGCCTGGTTGCTCAGTCAACATCTCCATTAGAAATACTGTTCTTATGTCCGAATAATTTCAAATTACAATTGTAACAAGAGCTGGCCAATAAGTACTGGCCCACTTACACTGCTTTGTTCATATCTGAAAAGGAAAAACAAGGGCCATGTAAAAGCTCTTACTTTTCTGAATTTAAGTGAAAGACTGACATAGTAATGGCCAGACAAAAGCTACTGCCTATGCTGCCTTCCTTTCCTCCCATTCCAAAGTAACATTGCTTCAAAAAACAAGTGCTGTTCTGATACTTCATCTTTAATTTAGACTTCCCTAGAATTTGTCAGCTTAAACCAGAGACTTAACACTATTTTCATGCAGCTTTTTTGTACGTAACAACAGACAATCCATTCTGCTGTGGAGCAGTAAACAAGCTCACTGCAAGATGCCAATTGGGAATCACAATGGGAAATAACTGATCTCCTGAGTGATATTAGCTAAAACAGTGTGTCCTACAGCCAACCTTGAGACTTGGTAAAGCATTGTTGTGTGAGAGATTAACTCACACTTAATATGTGATGGAACAAAGACCATGCATTATCAGATAATATAGAGGCATTTTCAAATAATTTTAGTTTGTTGAGAGGTGATTAAAGCTAGCAATTATATATATCTGTCAAGAGATGCCTGTGTGTTAATAGTTCACATGTGAATGTACATATGTGTATGAAGCTAAAAGGAAGTTAAAAGCAACTTGAAATCTCACCTATACTTTTTTTTTTTTCCTATAATACTGAAATAGTACTGAAGTTGGTTATTTTAAGCAAAAATACACATGGTCAAATTCACCTGTTTTCTAACGTGTCTATGGGGTGCTATATCTCATGCCAAAACAAAAGAACTGTAAATCTGAAATAGCTAGCAAAGGGATTGGTGGTGGTGGTGGTGTTGAGTTTATGACTATTTTGATTTACAGAAATAGTCTAAAGCATTTAAAAAGTGTTGATGATATTTGCAAGTAACTTTAGTGAAAACCTTTAATTACACAGCAGTAAGATTGAAGAATAAAAATTTAGAAAAAGCCATCTCTTTACATCTATCAAATACTTAACTTCACTCAAAAAACCCAAAAAACAAACAAAAAACCAAACAAAAAACCAACAAAAACAACAACAAAAAAAAATCCAAACCAAATCAATCCCCACCATGAGATTGTAATAAAAGCTCAGAACTAAGTCTAACTGGGGTTCTGATTTTGTTTGGTAGTGGAAAATATAAGATAGAGAACTTAAGATTAACAGCTAACAAACTAAGGATAATGCACCATCTGTAAGTTATTTTAAAATTATTCAGGTCATGGAAAAGGCAAAAGAAATTGTGACAAAGGGAAAATTATATAAAAGGGAACCATGACTCAGGATGCCTGAAAAATACCTTCTTCCTTTAGGCAGATTAGTTGGAGCCACATGATTCAGAATCCAATGATTGTTCTTTTGGAGCAAATAAGGAAAAACTTGCTGTTCTCAGTTGCTTAAAGTTATCCCAAGTGTTCCTGAACAAAGTGTGATTGTATTCAGTGTGAAAGAATAATGCAAGGAAAATAAAGGAACTCCAATAGTGAGAAAATAAGAATTATCAACATCAGAAATCCAAGTCTCTCCCAGTGTCCTATTTCACACAGTCAGGATGCTGTAACTGGAGACATATCAGCTTACACCAGTCAGCATTTCTTCATTTTCTCTTGCCACCCTCTGGCTGAGAATTTCTATCTTGTACTGTTCAAGTTGCTCTGCCACCTGTCAGTGTTATCTTGATAAGTACCTTTCCTCTCCCAGTTAAAATGCATGGTGGGTCATGCATATGAAAAGCATTTCTATTTCTTGTAGGTGATCAGAGCACACATTATGTCCTGGGGTTATCAAAAAACCCCTAGGAATATGTCCAGCTGTTCCTGGCTGAGGTGATGCTTAAAGTTGCACAGTATGGGCTTCAGTTATTGCTGTGTTAAATATTTTCTTTGACTGGGAAACTTTCATCAGGGAAAGCTATTATCTGCCTTACCTCCCGAAAAGCACCTCACGAAGCAAAAGATTCTTTGCTGCTATTTTTACAAAGGTTTTAGTTACTTGCTCTTCCCTTTGTGTGTATGGATAGATATAGATATACATTAGATTCCCCCATTCATTCTGTGAGTGGAAAATTAACAATAGCAATTATCTCCATTTCTTACTTAATTGCCCCTATAGGCACAAATCCCTTTTTAGATAGCATATAAACAAAATGTGCTATCTGAATACTTATATATCCCCAAACCTCACTGTTACTTGAGGGGAAATAATAATAGCAGAAGTACTATTTCCAAACAAATTCACATGCAATATTCCCTCTCTTACTCCAGTTAGTTTGGATGCAACCTGCTCCCCGGACTTTCATGGCAGGTGGGACAGCAACTTCTGTGTAAGGTCAGTACTAAGCCTTACATGTCTTGAGAAAGGAAAAGGCAATGTCAGCCAAGGTAAAAAAGCCAACATATGATGGAAAAGCCCTTCCCTTCCCTTCCCTTCCCTTCCCTTCCCTTCCCTTCCCTTCCCTTCCCTTCCCTCTTTCTTCTTTTTTGGTAATGCTAAAGCCATGGGAAACTGTTTCACCAAGTGCTTTGTGCTGGAGCTTCATGGTAATTGTGCAATTTGGGACTCAGATGTGTTTCAAGGAGATCTCAAACAGCAGTAAATACCAACAGACTTATATTATATAAACTTATATTTTCTCTGTTTAGTTTCAGACATGATTGACTGTGTTGTAAGACAGGTAAGCTTATAAAAATAATGATATTTCCTCCACAATGCAGTTTTGCTAGACTCTACATGTAGACTAATGGTAGACAAGTGGGACATTTTGTCCCAAGGCCTGCCACTTGGAAGGATTAGGGAGTCCAAACTTCTTCCAGTAGAATATATCATCATATATATAAGAGATGTACAGAGGTGTACATAGTTGTGAATATAGTGGAGAAAGTAAAACCTAGACCTGCAACTCTTTGATCATTTGTAAATCCTTACCTTTGTGGAAAAGGCCTCACAAAGGAGAAAACACATCCTCAAGCTAAAGTCTGTTGGAAGAAGATTATGGGTCTAGGTCCTATTTAAGCCAAATCAAACCAACAAACAAAAATGGAACAAAATTAAAATCCACAGCCATCACACTTTTATTTTACCATACATTGCATATTTTTAAGGGTCAGAGCAAGGGAACTCTGCCTAATTTCCATAACTTCATCAGGAGTCAAGAGTGAGTTCATTGCTATCTCTCACATCTCCTATTCTGAAAAATGTATGCTTCAGAAGAAACAACCTAAGGAATTTGTATTCTGCATCCCTAATTTTCTATAATATTAGCAGTGAAGACTAAAGCAACTTGGATCACATTATGAACGTGTTTAAAGTTAACCCAGGGCCCTAAGTGCCACCCAGAGGGGATTCTTCGAAGCCAGAAATTCTTGGCCAAAAATGCAGACTTACATTGTTCAAGCCAAGCAATCCAGCAAAATGAGGTCAAATAAAATGTACTGAGTTATTGACATTCCTGTGGTTTCTCTGTGAAAGCATTGAGTAGCATAGCCTAGCTGATAATTAAAGTTTGTACATTTTGTAGAGCTTTCCAATATCAATATGATTTTCTTTTAGATAAAGCTTGAATCAGAAGGGTAAAGGTTGTGTCCAACTTACGTTTGAACAAATCTGTCAATGTTTTCGTTTTCCCTTGTGCAGATTAAAAGCCTTGCAATAGTGTGCTGGGGGTGTGTGTGGGGGGGTTGTTTGTGTTTTTCTCTTCATTGACTACAAGTCACATATTTCATAGGGAAGCTGTCTAAACTAAATCTGATATCCAGTCTGGCTTTAGTTTATTGCTGCTATCTGATTCAAAGAATTTTCTGATCCATGTGTTGCTTTAGCATTGGGTTTTCATAGTAAATATGGTAGAACTTTTAATTTTTCTGAACTCTCAAAGTATATGAAATACTTTGTACTCATCAGCACCCTAGCTGATTTCTCTTGAACTACTAAATAAAATGACACTAAAAAGCAGAGCAGCAAAACCATGTTTGTCATCTTCAGCAGCAAGAGGTGTTATCTCTTACAGGTAATATAACATAAAAGTTCTTATCAGAGAACAAATCAACAATCAAGTGCCAAGAGCTGTACCATATGAAATAAAAGCCTCTCACATTTTAAGCAGCCTGGATGGAATTAAAAAAGACAAAAAATAAGACAGTGGAAAAATCCCACAAAAGAAAGAAGTCAAGGCAAGAGGCACATCCAATATGATCAGTAGCAGTCATAGTACACTCATTATCTAACCAGCTATGTTTCACTGGAATCCCAAGTCATTACATGTGCAAATATTTTGCCTTTTGAAAAACTCTGAATGATCTGATAATGGGCACATGGCAGGGTATAATTGTCTCATGCTTTATTCCTGGCTTGTTTCACTGAATAGCTCAGGACGAATCACTTTTTACCCCTCACCGTCATCTAAGTCTGTATAATTATAGCTATCCTACTTCACAAAGGTGGTATTAGGAACAATTTAATTGATGCCTGTGCAGTGCTTTAAGAAACTTGGGTGGGTAGATCAATGCTAAATTAGAGCAGGCAATTATATTCAGCCTGAGGGGGAGAAATCAATATCCATATGGCAAGGCAGAAGGAATACTTTCATGAGCCTCTTTTAAATCTCCTTTACCCCACACTCACATCCCTGTATTTTGTTTACTTCCTTGGAATTAGTTTTGGACAGCACTGGAAAAGGTGAGAGCACAGTTGGAATCCATGAGTCCATATCTGTGGGGAACCACAGCCAGAATGAGAGTCTGGAAGAGAAAGGAAACTGTAAACGCAGTTAGAGCTGAGCTCTTCTGTGTTATGCAAAATATTTAGACTTCTCCACTTTTACACACACACACACTTGGATTTTTAATCAAGTTTTATCGTTTAGGGGAGTATTATAGTTCTAGAGGAAATTTGAAAATGCTGACATTTTGGTTTTGCATTTTATGGCAGAATCTTTTTCTTCTCCTTCCTTTGGAATAATGACTGAAACTTTTACATATTTAAATTTCTGTAGAATTATTTCTTACATGAAATGAGATGATAAGTAATTCACTGGTTTTATCTTAAGGGGTAAAAAAATTCTTAAGAAAATTTTTATGTCAAAATACATAAATTCAACTAATAAATATTTTCAAAATGTTAGATTTATCTCAAAGCAATGCTGAAACATGAAAACATTAAAATTCAGTTTTATAGTATTTTTGTCATGAATGATAAGGGTAAAAATCCCAACAAATGTTATGAAAAAAACCACTTTTTGTAAAAAGAAAATAATACATAAAATGCATATATGTGTGAGTGTGCGTGTATACATATATAAGCAAATTTGTTACATTCAGAGAACTTGGATCTTAATTTTGCTGTGATCTCTGCACCACTCCAAAGGGTTCAGAGAGCTCTGTTTTTCCAAGAGGTGAGAACTGTTCTGGGAAGAGGGTGAGAAATAGCAAATGCAGTGATCCACACTTATTAGCAAAATCCCTTTGGATAGAAGGGAGGAGTTGGCAATTGAAATTACATTAGGCTAGCCCTGAAGCTTGAGTCTGCCTTTACTCCTCAGATCCAGGGCCAGAATTAAGCAGCAGCAGAGATTTGGGCCTGGATAACACTCCATGTGAATATAGGCAGATGTATTCCTGGAAAATGTGTGTGTATGGAAAACACATGATTGTTGCACTTCATGTTCCTGGGAACCACTAGGGAGATTTTCAGGTCAAGACTGGATTATACTTGAACACTGGTCCTTTTTTTCCCCCCACCCCGACTTTTGCTGTCAATGAAATACATGTTTTGCAAAATCACATTGAATTTCCACAAACTTATAAGGTTGGATCCTTTCACAAAAAAGTGTTTTTATCTGAAATCTTTCTATTTACTGCTGTTGATGCTGCTGCTGGTTTTGGGGACTTGCAATTAAAAGTTAAGTGGAAGTTTTTGTTTATTTTGCATCAGAATTCTTAAATATTTATGAAGGACCTTAAGTCTAACTCGCCTTGAGGAAATATAGATGAATTAATAATTTATGTGGTTGTTTTGCAGAAAATTAAAGGTTGGGAACAAGTGTTTAAAAATTAAATCATCCACAGTATAAGAGTGCAGATGTTATTTTGTTAAAATCTTGCTAACAAAGTACAATGAGGTGCTATCTTCTCCTTGGTCCAACTGAAATCTTAACGATTCATTACAATTGAGCAGATTCTAAAGCCTGAGGCTAGCTAATGTCAGAATAATGAAGGGGAACTTCAATTATGTAGACCAGATTTTTTTATTTGTTTTTGTTTTATTTTATTGCCTGAAGTGAGAAAGAGTCTGTATCTCTGTATTGCATGGTGATTTGTAAGATGTTACACTCCCACAAAAATCACTGCATATTTCATTAGTAATCTTACAATGTAATCCTCCTGCAACTAAAATGTGTGTGCATCTACCTGTGTAAATAATATTAATAATAGTCATCATCATCATTATAATGATATTTTAGATGGAAAAGAGATACCGAAATTGCATAGCTTAATAACTTCAAGATTCTTACTCCTTTTATCCCAAATTACTTTATTTTTCTTCTTTCTTCCTTAGAAATGAAAGCTGTCTCGTAGTCTCACTTACTCTGGACAGTATAGTTAGCCAATTTCTGGTAATCATCACAAGTCATATGGGTTCTATAATGAGTTTTCTTCTTGTCTTTGATAAGCTAAGGCCAAGCATGCAGTCTTTTGGAGCCAAAATTCTCTTTACAAGTACATTACCTAGATCCTAAACACGGTCCAGTCGCTAGTCCTACTTCTGCATCTGTTTGCAGTGCAAGGCTTCTACTAAGATCAAGGAAAACCCCTCAAAACAAACCAACCAACCAAACAAAAAAGGTATCAGATCAGAACTTGAACAAAGATTCATTCTGTAAATGCAAATTCTGAGAGGTCTGTATCTGCAGAAATGTAAACCAGGATCTGGAAAATGCATGCATTAGTTTCTCTTCTCATTTCCTTGCTGGTTTGAGAGTGACTACAACTGTACATATAAAACTGTCATTTTGGCAAAGACGTAAGCATATCAATCTGTAACCACAACTGCAAATATAAAAGAGATTTCTTTACTCTTCAAAGATCTGCACAGCACAGCAGATGAGAGAATTTTTTGCTTCGAGTCCATCTAATAAGGACCCAAAGGATTTCATTGCTATTAAAAATGTAAGTTGAGACAACTTCAATTTAAATAAAAAGTATATGTAGGCAAAATATAGCCATATAGGGGTTCTCTTTCAAGATACTCTGTGAAGATTTAGCAATGTGATTTTTGAGATGCAAATAAAGACAAAACAACTAAAAATTTGTACATTTCTTGACAGTATAATTCAGCTCAGGAGCTGTGTATTTTTTGCTCAGAGGAAGCCAAGTATTGGCAATTCATGTACACTGGTGCTAAATTATGGTTGGTATAGATATGTAAGACTGTAATTGCACAGTAATAATAAATGAGAAACTTTCACAAAAACTACATACATAGCAGTTCATAGACTCAGCCAGTTCCATTTTCTATCTAAACGTTCATCTTCAATCAGCATTGCAAAAAAAAATATTTTTTTCTTTCATGTTTTCAGTTTTCCTGTTCTGAGTTGCTGCTTATGAGGTTGACTATTCCTAGTGATTTCAGAGGAAGCTAGGTTTGCCTAACACATCTAAATAAAATCGCAGCAGTCTGAATAAACTGACATATTTAAAATTGGAGTTACTTTCCTAAATATTAAATGTAAGGGACATAATGAACAGATTGATTTAGTAGCATTAGAAGTTTGCATCTCTTGATTTTTCTAGGTGTACATTTCCATATATGTAATCTTTCAATTTTCAAGTGTTCTTTCTTCTGACCAAATGAATCTCATATTCCCATTGCTGGAGTTATTTTCATCATTTATCTTGTTAGTATTAATCAAAACAGCCAAAACATAAATCGAGTGCCTAGTTCTTAAGGGTTCATTGCCAACCATTTTGTTCTCCTTTTCCAGACAAAAAGGTATGCATGTGATCAAGTTTTAAGGGTTTCCTGCATGACACAGGGTATTTATGTGGTAATTAGTAGTACTGCAAAGGTAAAATATTAAAAAATGTTCAGACTTTGAAACAGCTGGTTTGACTTGCCTCAGAATATCTGGCAACTCAATAGCTAGCATGCCTCACACATTGAAGTTCAAGAGTCAGATTTTTATTCCATTCATTACTCAAAATAATCTGAAATTAAAATCTCCACCTTCATCTTTCCTGATAAAATTTCTCTGAAGTCTTTTTATGAAATATTTTAGTTGGAATTAAACATCATCTCATAACAAGGTAAAAATACTTTTGGAGAAAGATTGCTAGCTACTACATTGCTAAGTACTGTGAAACTTTATGCCACTGCACCTCCAAAACAGAGTAGATTTAAAGTTGTTCAAATGTATGAAGCTCTGCTGACATCAGTAAAATAAACTCCCTTATGATTGATTCAATTGAAGTTCTGACCCAAAGAATGTAAGAAAACTGCCAAGTGTTAAATGAAGATAACTTACAATTGTATTTCTCAAAACCCTTTTGTTATCTGGAAATAAAAAGTAAGATACAGAAATATTTTGAGAAGCTGATAATGTATCTGACACTTCTTCCAATTTCCAAATGATCTGGAATTCACAAACAGCTGGTTTGCATAATATCTACAAGCGTTGCAGATTAGATGCAAGCTATCACTTTCAACAGGACTAGCCAATCTGAAAGTGCATTCTCCTTTACATTTTAGCAGTCATGTCTCATTACACAGCTAATGTTCTATTACTCTGTCTAATGTAATATGACATGACTGGTAAAATTTGAGGAAGCAGACAATTTTTCATATTAGAAATCCCCTCTTCCTCTCTTTGAACTGGTTGTCGATTCCATTTTGTATGCACCACACTGTAATCTTGCCTAAACCCCTAATATGGGAGAGCTGTAGATCTTAGCAGCTATCTTATCACCAGAGGAATGGAAAGCCAAACTTGAACAGCTTGGCATGTCATTAAAAAAAAAAAAAAATCATGACATATGATGTTTGTTTCTTTGAGTTTGCTTTAAAAGCCTGTTATGGTTGAATACAAGGATTTTCTCTTCTGTTTATGTATTCAACTACCCACACATGCAAAATATAATCAGGTTGTACTTTTTTAATTAAGAAAAACATCACTTAGATAGATATTAAGGAAGATGTATTGCAAAGTTTGATAATCTTTTGAAAGCTGAGTACTTAGGATTGAGAGGAGATGGAAATATCTTAGTCCTGCATATTTTTTATGCATACAGCCTTCAGAAAAAAATGCAATTCCCATTAACTTCGGTGAGTGATCTGTTTCAGTAATGATTTTGTACTGTAAGGAACAAATACTTCTTTGGCACATCTACCTGGAGTATGAGAAGGGCTGTGTCCCAACCTGAATGGCAACTACAGCATAATCCTCAGGTAGATGGGTTTGATTTTACCTGTTGTCTTCAGCAGAGCCAAGATGGATACAAGACATTATTGCAGTTTTAAGGTTTGGGACCAATACACAGACTTAGGTCTATGGGATATCCATGTTTCCTGTGTTCTATGTGAGGATGGCATTTCGAAAAAAAAATCCCCAAACTTTATGTATGAACCTAACAAATTTGCAAATGAGAAATGTTTTGAGACAGTGAAACACATCATGATCTTACTTTAAGGACCATGGAAAATAACCAGCTTCCTGTAGAACAATTGCTAATCACAAAAATCACTACTTAACACCTCAGGACATTTTCATGATGTCAGAAGTGACCAGGCCTAACTAAGTCATTGACAATAATAGGAGAGGGGTTACAATGCCAGGAATGCAAATTAGGCTAGGAAGAAATAGCAACAGTCTTACAAAACCAAGTTGTCCCAAGATTATGGCAATTGGGTTAGCTAGATCTCAGGAATTCTACCCACACCTCTACTTGTTCATTGCTGGAAACAAAAGCTATTAATAATACTGTTTAACAAAGCTCTATCACAAAAGGCCCTAACTAAACAAGTTTCTGCTCTACTTTGATGTCAAGTGCTTCTTTCTTTCTCTACTTCTCCTATCTGTCAAACAGTGTCTTTAGAGACAAATTCCTTGTCTTGGCAGTAGTTGGGTTAGGTATGAATTGGGCAGAGGTATTTTACATGATAGAACTCATCTCTGCTGCTTCAAAGATGCACAGTCATGAAGGAGGACTGTAATAGCTGTGTCTTTCTCTACTGATATTTTGAAAAGCTTCTGAAAACTAGAAGAGGAAACATAACAAAAGAAATTATTTTTATTCAATGGCTTTAGATATATATCTAGTACTCTTGATAGCCATAATAAATTTTCTTAATTTAAGTGTACATAAACTATATGCAGCATATTTATACTTGGCACCAGGAAATCATTAATGCTATTTTTTAATTAAAAATCTGCTATAAAAATTAATTTTGGTGTGTGGACTTTTTATAAAGAAAGACTATTATTCAGTTTACAAAGAGGAACATTTCATGCTGTAGTACTAAATATTATAAATGTATTGTATTGCAATAACCAGAAGATTAGAAATTTTTATAAACTGTCAAGTTAAATATTCACCAAAATTACTACTTGCTATATTTTATTTAGGTAAAAACCAAAAAAACCCTAGTGATTTAATATGAAGAATAAATCTTCTACATGCAAGTTGGTGGGTTTTTTCAGTTGCAGCACCATTTTGAAAGACTGACATTAAAGAATATTCTTAAATTTTACCCCATTGAAAATAAAACAGATTTTATTGCAAACTTGTCACTCAGGAAGAATACATCCTTAAGCTACATGTGTTTTTCATACTTAAACAGTTAAAAAAAGATGAGTGTGACAGAACTTCATTTTTCTTAGTCATACTGCTAATGGAAACAAATAAAGGAAAAGAAAAATAGAGAGCTATACATTAAATATATGCAATAACAATGGATTAAGCCTTCTTTATGGAAGCACTAAGATATTCAAAATTTTTTTAATTTCTGAAAACGGTAGACCGAAGCTCATCAAAAGTGTGTCTGGATTTTTGTCTGTTTTTTTCTGACCATCCTAATTTTTAGCTTTCCCAGCTTTCTCCAGACATTTTTTTTTAATTTAAATCTCCTGTTTTGTTTTTTTAATAAAATATGAAGATGAAATATCTATACATCAGAATCCAACAAATAAAATATATCAAGTTCTTTCTATTTCATTCTCAACCCATATCATTAATATGACATGGGTTTTTGTGGATAAAAAGGTGGACATGAGCCAACAGTGTGGGCTACATCTCAGAAGTACATCCTGGACTACATCAAAAGAGGAGTGTCCAGCAGGCAGAGGGACATGGTTCCCCTCACCTACCCTGCCCTTGTGAAATCCCACCTGGAATGCTGCATCTGGCTCTGGAGACCCTAGCACAAGAAAATGGACCTGTTAGAATCCAGTGGAAGCCAAGAGGATGAGTAGAGGGCTGGAGCACGTCTCCTGTAAAGATAGGCTGAGAGAGCTGGGGTTGTTCAACTCTGCAGAAGAGAAGGCTCTGGGGAGAACTCCAGTACCTTAAGGGGGCTTATAAAAAGGAGGGAGAGGGACTTTTTATACAGGCAGATAGTGAGAGAACAAGGGGCAATGATTTTGAAATGAAGGAGAGCAGGTTTAGATCAGGTGCTAGGAGGAAGTTCTTTAGTGTGAGCATGGTGAACACTGGAATAGGTTGGGGATGCCCCATCTAGAGAAGCTGGGGATGCCCCCTTTCTGGTAGGGTTCAAGGCCAGGTTGGAGGAGGCCCTGAGTAATCTCATCTGGTAAATGCCCACAGCAAGAGGCTTGGAATTAGATAATCTTTAAGGTCCCTTCCAACTCTATCCCTAGTCTGTGATTCTATAATATGCACTCAGAATACAGTATTTACTGTGTAATCCACCTGTCTTACAGAGCAGACACCAAAATTATAGACAGGTCCTTGCAACACAAAAACTTATTCTTTGCAAATGGCTATAAATTGACTTTACATAAACAGAGATATAAATATTGTATTGTTCTTAAAACCAAGTGATTTTGATGAACAGTTTTCAGGTGTTTTTTGCTTGACAGCATAATCTCATAGGGAGCTTTTTTAAAAAAGGGGGACTGCCGGAATCCAAGACATTTCTCTCCATGCCCCAAACCCCAGACAGGGGTCTGGGCGACCCTGGTAGGAAGCCAAAAACACTTGGGGCTTTGATCTCAGCCCATGGGACAAATTACCAACCTTATATGAGGAGTCACAAGTCACAAAAGTTTAGACAACACAGTAGCAGTAGTTAGAGGGTGAAAGGAAAAAAATTTGGGTACAGGAGGGTTTAAAACCGTAAGATGGAGGGATTAGGGCGTGCCCTATCCTTCTTCCTTCTTCTTCCTAACATCCATCTTTTAGGTGATGCTGGCATTTTTAGATTGGTTCAGAGTAGAAAGTCACTGTCTAACATAGGTGTTAGGGATTGGTACACAATTGTAAATATCTAATATGTAGTTCATAGTATAAAAGATAGCACCAGCCCCCTTGGGGGGCAGTGCGCCTTGGGCTGACCTGCTGACCTCGGGTCAGACAAAAAATATTTTAGATAAGAAACAATAAACATCACTGAGAACACGAGTAGAAGACTCCTGACTCCTTCTTGGACAGCTGGGTTGGGAAAAGCAGCTTCCACCAACACCTGGGGTCATCTCAGAGAGCAGAGAAGACCCCGACAGAGGACTATAGCAAATCATTTATCTTAACTACTAGCCAAAGCAGAATTAGCTGCACCCAAAAAATTCCCGACAAATATTTCTCTATACATCTCTCCAAATTTCAGTGAAAGAGATTGACTAATCTTCACAAGAAATCTGTGTCCATATGTAACCTTTTCTCTCATGGGCTCTAAGCCTTACAAAGGGATAGATCCTTGTAGAGGAGAAAAAGAAAAGGAAAATTGTCTTTTGAAAATGTGTGTTTAGGAGAATGAAAAGCAATAGCCCAAGTATTATCAGCTGTGGATTTCATCAGGAAGGATGATGAAAAAAGTGTTTTCTTTTTCTGAAAGGCAGAGATTTACCATTCAGTGAGGGAAAAATTTTATATTCTGAATTCTCCCAGAAATATTATCCTTAAAATAGACCATGTTTTTGGTAGTCATTTCCTTTTCTACATCTCAAACTTACTAGCTTCCTAGCTATATGTACATATATGCATATATATGTCTGTATGTACATACACACACACACACACACACATCCATTCCAATCCCACACATGTTTTAACTTTATGAAAAAACATACTCTTGCTATCATGTCAGTGTGCCAGCTGAATTGGTATCTTTTTTGTTGCCAGGACTATTGCAATGAAATTGTCTCCACTTTTGATCTCATATTATAAAGATTCCTGAATCTCTGACACTGAAGAAGTTATGATATACTCTTCGTACACTGTTAAAGCAGACATAGAGAGCAGAGTTCTCTGTACAGCATAAGTAAAGATTTATAGACACGCTGAAAGAACACTTTCTCTGCTGCCTTCTTAAAATAATTATGACTTTCCATGAATCTCTTTGTAAATCAAGTGTAGAATGACAAAAGCATAAGGAAGTAAGCCACAAAAATACCATTTACAATAAGCTTGAGTGGACTTATTTAAGCAGCATATCACTTTGTTGATGAAAACTGTATATAATTATTTCAAGAAAACATACATGCCATAATGTGAAAAATAAGAATTTATTGTGCCTGTCACTATGTTTCAAAAGCTTGCTTTCTGCCTTGATTTTTGTGTTACTAAAATACTTTCATATGATGGTACTAAATATTAAAGGAATCAACAGATACATACTGAAAGACACATAAAAGGACACTATATGACACAAAATAAACATAATAGATTAACAGTTTCTAACAGTTATGAAGAAATACTATTATTTAGAATGAAAGTAAAGACCCTTGAACTTTTACTGAATTCAGGCTGCAAGAGAAAACTCTCTGATTTGTTTGATATCGCAGCAGCAGCAACCTGGCCTTATCGATAGGTGGGGTTAGGTATCTGCTGTGTGCTCAAGGGTATCAGTGACTTTCCATGCCACCATTTCTGCCTGAGCTTCATATATCACAGTAGCAGCACACACTGCTGAATTAATACCCTTCATTCCTTGTGCTAATTACACAGAATAAACCTATTCAGTATTAGTCATTAGCTTGTCAAGAAACGGTGAGGACAAAACCATCCCTCTGTTACACGGATCGCAAATGCAGAATTTTGCTCCCAGGTGTTCTCTGGCAGCCTCTCTCAGCTGAGCAGTGCATTGTCAGGCTGTAAAATCATCCCCACATCTGGCTGCTCAAGAGTCTCAGCTCACCCCCTCAGCCCTCACCCTGCTGGCAGGGTTTCCTCTCAGCCTCACAAGCATGGGACAACACACACAACCCTCTCATAACAACAGGGTTTTTCCATTTAGTGAAGAGCGTCCTACTCTTCAGGGTAGGGTGAGGTCTCATCAGGAACCCTTTCAAATGAGCTGTCTTCATCCACAGCCACCCATAACTGACTACTTCCCTCAGCACTCACATCTCCCTGACTGTGTGGCTCTGCACAGGTAGGTAGGCTGGGTTATTCCAATCTCCTTGGGTTTGCAACCTCCATTTTTCTGACCTTCAAACACTGGCTTGACCTCAAATGCTGTCTGTGGTTTCATGGCATGAGTCTGATCCCTGCATTTTAGAGATTGCTGAAGCCATTCAGACACACTCCTGCTGTTATGTAGTAGTACATTCACTTTAATATACTCAGATCCAGTAAAAATCATTAAATGTAGGCACTAAAAGATGATGTGGACACACAAAAGAAGTGAATAAGAACAAGTGATCTAAAGGATTTGTGTTATTAAATTGCTTTAAGCCAAAATATACCAATTTGTGTGATGACTTCACATAAAGTTATAACATAAATCCAAAAGATTTATGAACTACAGAGGGTCAGCACTCAAAACACAGCTCTTATAGAAGACACGAATGACAAAGCACTTTACATATAAAACCCTGAACAGTAAAATAAAGAAAGGTTGCTTTCTGCAAAGAAAGTGAAATAACTGCCAGAAGAAAACAAGGTCTCTAGACCTATTAAATTGCTTTATTTTTGCTAAGCCAAACCTTCCACACTCTGATAAAGTTCTGTGCCAGTGGATCTTGATGGATAGTAAAGCTTTCTAACAGCTTGATTCTTTGAGAAGAGGTAATTTTATTCTCTAAAATAAAGCATTTCAGGTGTTTGTGTACTTTTAAGACAGGAATCCAGGTAGTACTTTAAATCCCGTGTCAGCTTGTGCATGCAGGGAGTAAAAATAGTATTTAAATGACACTTGGTTTGCAAATGTTGTCATGTTATCTTCAGTTTCATTTAAGCTAACTAGTTTGTGAGGTAGTAGTGCCCTATAAACCTTACAATTATGAGAGTCTTTAAACAAGACAAAGCAGAGAGAAGAAACATGATGGAAAAGAAAATGCTTTCAGATACAAACAAGGCTGTTAGCAAGACCTGTGAACACATCTGTTTAGATTAAGGCAGCAATGAAAGTTGGGCACTTATGTTTGTAATGTTGTCACTGCAATACAGCTGCTCCTCCCTTGTCAGTAAAGCAAAACATAGTGGCTAGAAATAAACTCCTGAAAAAGAAATAAAAAACTCCTGAACCTGGGGCAAAAATTTTCCATAAAAAGAATAGATTAATAATGCTCTATGCATCCTACCAAAATTTCACTCCACAACAAAATGGCCTAAGAGGATTGTGGACTCAGTGGCTCCTCAGTGAACTCACTAAGCCACAGGTGTGGCTTTTCCTGAAATCCCAGTACCCTTTACAAAAACCTTTGCTTAGGTAAAGAAGAAAACTAACCAACCGTGCAAGAACCAATTTTGTTTTCTTATTCCTTGACATATAAAGAAAAGCAAGGAAAAAAATTGAAACATACTGGAATGCTGTCATGCAGAGGTATATAAACTGCAGATTAGGAGGACATTTCATTTATTTGTTGTTTTTTTTAATACTGCATTTATTTCAAAGTCATAGAGATTAAGCTGTGTTCCATTATGTATGGTAATTTTCACATCCAGTTGGACATAACCACAATAAAAATTGTGCCATGCTTAATGAAATCAAATAAGAAAATGTTACATGTAACACTACTAACTGTGCTTTAACTATTGAAATCTTCCCTACATTTTGACTTTATTTCTACTTGGCTTGCTGTTAAAAGATAGATATCAAATATCTGTAACTGCATATAGCATGGAAAAAGTGTGCTTTCCTTTTCTATACTGTATTAATATGAGCCTCTTTTTTTACTGAACAAGCAATGCTACTGGCTGTCACTTTTCTTCACAACTAGTAACACGGCAAATTAGGAAGTTTCATAGTGAGCTTCTAGACAAGAATTAAAATAAACAAGGCTAAATTCATGTCTGTTTTATTTTCATCAAATTCAGTGAAGACTTGAATTGATGTATTTTACTATGTGTTTAAAAATATGTTTGAATATTTTATATCTAAAATGAGAACAATGAACCGTCTAGATATATTATCAGCAAAGTATCATTATGTACTATTAAATTACACAGAATATATTTTTGTTAAAAAATATTAGGTATGGATATTTCAGCATAACAATCTCTAATTCTTAATGACAGCAAAAAGTTAAATCCTACAGGATAGAAGAAAAACTCAAGACAAAGTCTTAATATAATTTTTCCACCTTTTAGAAGAAAAAAAAAAAATTTTTTCTCAATGTTTTCAAACACCAGAGAAGCTTCCTTTGAAATGTAGGCTCCTTTAACATTTTATTCCACAGTACGTTTTCTGTTGCTCTTCATATTACATTCTCAACATATGACACATGGGTTTTGTGTAATTAAATGTGTTACTCTGGATGCTCACACAGAAAATATTCACATTTTAATGGGAAGCGCTGTGCAGATGAAAAAGAAAAGACCTATTTGTCATCCTTCATTATGTCAATTCACCATCATAAATTAACAGGGAAGAAATATTCTCCATATTTCCACAGTGCATTCTATAGCTCTACCCCTTCGGAGTGTTAAGAGACCAATCTTTATATGGAAATAGTGCAGGAGTACTTAAAAGCACTTTGCAATCTGGTGTCTGAATTTCTTTCTTGTAAGCTCTGTTTGGCACTGGATTAATATCTAATTTTGCTCTGACACGAATAAGCAAAACTTATGCCTGCTAAAAGGCTTATTTAGGCTGCATATGAGAACATTTGTTTCTCGGTAGGAAATCTATATATATACATACATCTATATCTAAATAAAGTTTAAAAAGAGAGCTTGGGCTGTGGAAAAAAAGACAACACTTGAAGATTTGGTAATGCTGGCAGTTCACACAGCTGTGTACAAAAGAAATTATACAAAGTACATGAATGTTTTAATAATCCATCTCAAACTCTATGAAATATATATGAACAGCCACAAATGAAATATAGATATATGAATTATGTTGACAGAAAACTTAATGGAAACATGTAGGAAACAACATATACCCTTTATTATAAGAAAAATCTGTTCTGGGATGCATAATTAACTGGGAAAAAGATCTTTTGTGAACATTGTATAATCACTATCTGCCATAGTAATCCTGCTCACAGGATTTCAGAGAATATTTATGATGTTACTGCATATGGTAGATCAATTCTTGGGCCTAAATCTATGACTTTTTTTTTTATTTATTCATTTTGTCACCACTCCTTTAGAGCTCTTCAAAACAAAACAAGAGTCAACTGGTCTTTTTATTAAATCTCTGTGGAAATTAATAGTTTCCTGGACTACCATCTCTGTCTTATGATGAGACATATTTAGATTGGGTCACTTTTTCTGGAAGTGCCTTACCTATCACTGCTAATTGATTCAAATTTCAATTCAACCAGAGAGAAAATCACCCTGGGATTTCAGTGAAAAACTTAGGGTCACCTAACTCATTGAAAAGTTCAGCTCAAACGGTAAGTTTTTGAGAAAGCTACAGTCATTCACAGACAGAAAACTGTAGCTTTTTCTGTAGAAAGGATCACCTTGATTTCATAAAATACCACATATCATTAAGTAGTTACCTATTCTAGACTCCAAACAGTAAAGTTTTGTATGAACATTTAAGCAGCCACAAATAGGTTTGGTGATGTATTTGCTGGGTTTTTTTTTTATTCAAGCAGCTGAAAGAGCATTCTCATGGAAATAAAAAAATGTGACAACCATTCCTTCTCTTCTAAAGAATTATTATGAGATTTTTTTCCTTATCCATGTATTTATTCGGCAAGATAACAGTTTTTCCCCAGACGTTGTACTGGATTTTTCTATTAAGACATTGGCAAGATAGATTTGATATTGTACCACATGACATCATTATTAATATATCTGGAAAAAGGGATTACAATTAAGATAGAAATTGTAAAGTTGGCAAAAATGCATTTTTCAGGGAGAGCAGCACACAAAGGTTTCAGAAAATATTATCAAGGTAGTTCCTAGTTGAGTTCTGCAAAATGCACTCCAGGAACTCATCTGGTTTACTGCTTTCAATCAGGCACAAGTTTAGATCCATAATGATAAACCATGCAAGTGGAAGGCAGGACAGAGGAGATCAGAAATGAATACCAAAAGATGTAGATGAACAGAAGTAGGAGTAGATTGAAATGCAAGGTCTTGCACATGGAGCTAATAATAAAAAGTTCTCTGGTATGCTGGAGGCTTATCAGATGGAAATGTTTTGTAGAAATGGGATGAGACAGTCAGTTTCTCAATGAATGAACTGACAGCGTGATGCAGCATAAAAAAATCTCAAACAGAAACTGAAAACTTGTTGTAAAAGATGAATCTGTCAGAGACAGCAAGCACTGGTATCATTGTACTAGGCCCTGTTTAAACCTCAGCTGCAATACAGCATTGAGATTTCTAGTCAGGAAGATAACTTAAGAGAGAGAAAATGTAGAGAGAAGGTTATGGAGGAAAACAGAAGAAAAGGATCAGTTTTAATGGTGACTCTGAAAATGGTTTTCTGGTATGAAAATACATAGAAAAATGAAGCAGATAGAGAGGTGATTGAGCTCCATAAATACGTCAGTGAATAAAGAAGAAAGAGCTCATTAAATCATAATACTGAAACAGAGAACATTCTAGGTGGACATAAATGTGCTGAAGTGGAAATTGAAAAAGCTTCTAGCCATTACACCAAGCAAATTTTACAGTGGTTTTTTTTCAGTTATATTACATATGAAGAAAGTTTTTGAAAGAGATATTAGTAGCCTCTTATGAATGGGATTATTTGGCATATGCTTGAGCAAGGGGGGAAATGAGATGCATTGCACAAGTCCCTTCCACTCTCAACAGCAAGATTTCAGGTGCATCAGTGCTTCTAAGTGACTCTCAAAGTGTAATAAATGGTTCCAATAATACCTAAATATTTTGAGACTGAACACAAGTATTTATCGATGTGTCTCATAAAAATATAAAAAAAAATTGAATAAAAGGAAAAATCAGATTACCAAAGCTAGACCTGAAAGATTAAAATTAATTTGTACATCAGCTTCTAAATATGGAATCTAGAAGGACTTTATCCAATTTGTATGATGTCACCTGCAATACAGTTGCCACTTATCTTTTTCTAGTTTTACCAGCTACAATGTAAATTTACTAAGCATGTGATTATAAGTGTTCAGACTTGTTCCCAAAAAAATCTGTTAAATATGTCAGTAAACAGTCATGCTCATAGGCAGTACTTGAAATACATTATTCAACACATACTTGTATATATTTACTGTTTTTTTCCCCAAAAATGTAGGGTCTGTGTTAAAGAAATTCAGCTGTTTCCACTGTCCAAAGCTTGTTGTGGATCAACAGTTCAAGGAGGAAAACACATCAGCAAGGAGAGAGTGCCAAGATATGCATGATGTATTTTCTGAATTCTGTGGAGAAGAGCAGAGGCCCCATCTCTGCAGCACCTCTCCACTGTGAATGAGATGTGTGGATTCAAGCAGGCACCTGGATAAGTCAAAGTTCAGAGCAGCAGTCTGTAGTATGGCTTCAAAAGAACTGGTAACTTAGAAAACTGCTGATGATTACAGACATGGTGAAAAAACCAGGGCTTTCAACTTTATTCTCCACAAGCCTGACCTTAACTAACCTGGTTTTGTTACCTAATCAGAATTTTTTTATCTAGAAAAACAATTCCTTGCCAAAAAGATCTTAACCAAAAATATATCAATTCAGAGGAAATAGTCACTGGGGGATTTTTACAAATAGGACTTCCCACATGTGGGTTTTAGCAAAGAAATTGACACCCCTCCCCACTTCCTATTGTATATCAATCAATCCTTGTTAAGGTAAAGGGATTTGGTTTCCAGATTCCTTCAAAAATGGGTACGAAAATAACTGTAACATTTTATGTCCCATTGAAATCCCCTGAAGACATAGATTAGCAAGAGAACTTTCTTATTGTGGACAATAAAGAAAGAAATTGACAATTTTACTTTTTCTTCAATGCTTGTTCCAAACCAGAAAACAGGAAAGCTTATCCTAGCATTGCTGTTGTTAGAAAATGTCAAAAGAGAAGGAAATGGTTCCAGCCCTCACCAATCCTGAGCAATTTCCCTCTCCTTTAGCTCTTCTTGGATCCTTTCTCCTCCTATAAGTGCAATATCTTAAGTGTTCAAAGAAATGAGATCACAGCGCCAAAAGGGAAGTAGGCTGTCAATTTCAAAGCTGGAAAATTTACAGGCGCTTCTAGACAGTAGACAAACTTTTCCAGTTTGGCTCAAAAATAAATGTTCAGCAAACTTTTCAGTAACAGAATATTCTGGGACTTAGAGTTTCAGTATGCTTGAAGAGCCTACACTCAATTGTGACCTCAGTCTAAAGCATAAGTGGGTTCCAGGGTAGCTTGCACACAGATTGTGAAAATATCTTTTTTTTTTCCTGCAGGACCTCTCATCATCACCTCTGGGAACAAAGTGGGAAAAGTTTTATAACAATGCTGTCATCTTCGTTCTCGCTGCCTTTTATTACTATTACTGTTTTTAGCACATTTACAGTGAAAGAAATTTCAGTTTGCATTTCAATTAATGTTTCATTCTTAAACCATTTGAATTGTGACATGAAATGCAGGATATTATCCCCTTGCAGTGCTAGCTAATTCCAGTGGTAAGCGAGAAAATTCACCAAAAATGAGCTGGTCATCTACTTCTCAAATGTTATAAGTGTTTTGGTTTTTAATGCCCTGCTTCAAAGCCTGTGTCTCATTTGTAGAAGTGCTCCCCTCTCAGCTGAAGCAAGTACACAAAAACCTTTCAAAGAGTAAAATGAAAATTTCTGGATAATTTACATTTACACTCAAAAGTGGTGGACACTTATTCTTTAATTGGTTGTTTCATCAGTTTCATCTCTTCAATGGGAATGGGGGAAGCACTGCAAAGTAAATTAATAATTTGTGAAGTATGCAGATGTCATATTGACCAGTTTCACAGAAAATCTTCTGAAAAGGCAATTAATAAATTTTCTCAATAGTTTGAATAAATTGGTAAAAAGTGTCTGATTTGCCCAAAAGCCAATGAAAATAAAATAAAACATTATACACCTGCTTAGCCATTAAGCAGGACTCATCTTTTGCAGTGATATCCAGTGTTGATGAAAAAAACAGTATATGTTTTTGCAATTTTAAACAGTATTATAATGTATATCCACAAATAGGGAAGAAGTTGAGTAGAATTTGTAAAGGCAATCTTAGTTTTAATGTTGCCTAATATCTGACAGCAGCATTTCATTGCAATAAGAATTAAGGGGTTCCATTCTTCTCCTTAATTTTCCTTCTCTTTCTCTTCCTTTTCATTTTCTGCGTCTTTTCTATTCTTCAAAGAAGAATGAACACAAGTATTTCAAAAAGTGGCCTGATACCAACAAGATTCATCATTGAGATTGGGCAGTTAGACCTGCAGGGTATATTTCTGCATGTAGAGCTACTGTCAGGCCTGACAATGGCAACAGATGGTCACCTCTTGTGTGGAGCTGTGTCACAGGAGAGTGAGGAGCACACTTTGCCAACAGGTTTCACAGATAATTATTGATAATAGTGAAATGCTGAGGTTTGGGATGGTTGGTTCATTTCCAAGATCTGCATGGCAGTATGCTCCAGTACTACAGACTTTCCTGTCTTTTTTTCTGCTTTTATGTCTTATTCCAGTTCTCTCTCTCTCTCCCCCACTTCTATGACTTCATTCACATCTTCACATCTTTACTGGCTTTTTTCCACCTGACTTTTCACTTAGCCAGCTACGGTAATCTTCAGTATTTTGATTTCTTCTTTTTCCTTATCAGCATATCCAAAATTTTAAGCTTCTCACATAGTTTTCCCACCTGACTGCCACACAGGCAGATCCCTTGTCTCTTCCCATGCTCCTTTTCTGCACCTAGCAGTTAGTCATCTGAATTCAGTCTCTCCCTTACCACTTCCCCACAGGTCTCAGAACTTTCTCCCATACTTTATTCCATTGAAATCTCTGTCACTTCATCCTTGCCAGCTTCCCAGTCACAAGAAATCCAGGGAAGATTCTTTAATTCCAGCAACACTGAAACAGCCTACTTCTCAGTGCATCTTGGGCTCTAAACAAAATTAAGAACAGAGGAAAAACAGATCCTTTTGGTTAAGAGCAACAGCATTAGGAGAGACAATTCCAGGCCATTTCTGAATGTACCTGGGTGGAGAACAGCTAAACATATGCATTTAATTGCATAACCCTAACAAGCCACTATTTCAACTGTGTTAACTAAGCTTCTAAATGTTCATGAACTGGAAAAATGTAAATGAATTTTCATGGAGATACAAGTCATCCTCAACTAAATCCTGCCAACTGTAGGTTTCTTCTCTGTTACCTGAAGGTGCTAGAGTTCTTAAAAAAATAGGCCTTAAAATGAATATGTTAGCAAGAAATATAACAAAATATTGTTTCTCAATCTCTTTCTCAGGTATAGCTGAGCTATTTTGGTTGCATATGCTAAAAACATGCAGCCTGAGACAGAACTTCAGCACACAGAATTTCAGGTTGAATCACTGAAGTTCAGCAAACTTATAGTTAGTTGAAAGAAGTTTAAGTGTCACGAAGAAACATGAAGTGGACAGAAAAATAATTGAGAATTATTCCTCTTATGTGCAAACCTCAGCTATTTTGTCAATACTTACCGAATGGAAAACAAGGGTCAGTAGGCCTTGTATGTTAGTTTTTAACTGAACAAAGTAGAAAAAGCATCATAAACCTCTGTGAAAATGATGACTAGTGGGGGAGCCCAATGACCAAATAGCCCTGCACATACCCATAGATCTTCCATTAAAATTAATGCTATGTTTTTGCATGTAATCTTTTTTTCTTCCTAAAGGGAATCATGCATGGACATTTGAAGGCAGAATTTGATTCTAAGCCTAGTATCTTTGTATTTATTTCCCCCAAAATGAAAGTCTCTCCTTAACATGCTAGTCACGTTCCCCTACAATTTTAAATAAGCTGCCTCTCAGCCTATTATTGTTTAGTATGTTTTCCTATATATTCAGAAAGAGTTGTCAAAACTCTCAGGTGCTGAAGATAAGCCTGCAAAGCAGAGCTTCAACAAAATAAAGAAGGAGATTGTATAAATTCTGAAATATATCAAGGTTAGATTACCTTTGTTGCTTTGTATATCTAAGATTTGAATTGATTTTTCTGGTATGAAAACAAAGGGGGGAAGGGACTTCTGATGTAATGCTTTGCAGAAACCAGAAAAGTCAATAATATGCAGACAGCTCAAACATATAGTATTTACTGATTCAGTGAAGCATGTTTTTAATGAAGGCAAATTCCAACCTAATAGATGTACATTGGTTATACATTTTAAGAAATCTATTATTTTTATGCACAAGTTTAAATAATCCTATGAGATTCTTAAAAACCTTAAGTTTTTAAAAAGTTTTTGAAAAGCAATTTTTTTTCAAAAGTAAGTCAGCCTGCCATAAGTTTAAAAAAA